>JZKD02S0177700.1:95858-124550 GCA_000966675.3 Picea glauca
ATTATATTACATCAATCATCAATCAATCAATCCTTTGACATCAATCAATCACTTGACATTAATCAATGACATAAATCAATCAAACCATTGGCATCAATGACAACATGATCCAACATCTTGACGTTGTTGGATGGCCTCATCGAGCTTTATCACTTGAACCTCGATTGCCTCATGTTCCTCCTGTGCCAAGCCTGGCACACAGAGAAGTGATCTAATCACAATTTCTTTGAATGTAGTCTACTCTTCGAGAAACTGGTCCTTTTCCATATTTATCTTTTCTTTGTCCTCCTCGAGCATAGCCCAGAACTCATCCTTCTCATTTTCATACACAGTTACAAAGTACCGCACAACTCATAGTTGCTCCAATATCTCTGCTTTTTCTTTCTTTGAGGGTTTGGTATCCTTTTCCTTTTCCTCTTGGACTCATAAATTCGATCCTCTGTTGCATCTACAATTCTTTGAAGTTGGGCTGGTGCATCCCCCAACTCTGCAATCTCCAATGAGGAGGGTTCAATAGGTACTGCACTACTAACCTGAATAGCTCATTGTATCTCCTTCAATTCCTTCTCAACTCTTGCATACAGCTCTTATTGCTTCATGCCATATCTTTGTAATAGGTCCTCGAACGCATACTCCATTTCTCCGAGAACTAGACCAATGTCATCCTCCATGAGCGTAGCCTCTAGCTAAGGCTTACTAGCATAGATCTTCTTTCTTGCTGAAGGTTTCTGTGCAAAAACCTTCATTTTCTTCGATGTTTCTGCCTCGGTAGGGGGATCCTTCGATGGTGTAGCTTCACCTTCTCCTTCTTTTTCTCCTTCTTCCCCTCCTAATTATTGATTTACTTCATCTCCTCCTCCCATGGGAGAACTAGGTCTACTTTCTTCCGAGGCGTTATCCCCCTCATAAGTCTATATGTTCCTAACTTCCTCCTTTTTCTTTTTATTCTTCGCACTGGTATGTCCTGCATGCTCAAACCAGGTGACCAAGGGTCTTCCTATGATGTCAGGGTCAGAGAGTTTTGCATCATCAACTGGTACTAGGAACTCCACTGGCCACTCCTTTGTGATTTGTTCCATGTCTTTGTCAATCAGCTTATAATAGGACTGTAACTCTTCCTTACTCTCATCTTTGCATGCAATGATATAAATAAAGTGTGGATCTATGTGGAACTTAGCTAGTGGTATGTACTAGTGTAGAGTGTGTGGTGTCATGCATGGGAAAGACTCAATGGAAACCTCCAGTTGTTGTTAGTAGGCATGGAACACTGCATTCAATTACCATTGCTTCGACATATCATTCGTATACCATAAGGTAGAAAATCTAGTTTCCAGTGGCTCTGATGGTTCAATTTCTAAAAACTCTGCTCCCTCCGGCATTTTCCAAGAGACAAATGAAAATATTATGAGTAGTGAGTTGAAGTGGAACTCGTATCACTGATCTTGTTCTTCGTGATAGTCTTTCTCAAGTTCGTTGACAAGGTAACTCACCCAATTCATCTACATCCCCTCCACGCATTTTCCTGCGAGGTCCAGCACGAGCTCGGTGACCTGTGTGGGGCATTTATTTCTGAAGATTTTTTTAGCTATGAGTTGGAAAGCTAGGCGCATTGCGCCATCCTATATGGAGGCTACCTTTTATCCTCACTTTCCCTTCTCAACTTCGCCATATGCATCCTTAATGCATTGTTCCAGGGAGCGATATGAAGGTTTCCTTTTGTATAACTATTGAGGGTCGGCTCCCTGCATGCTTAGTCCTGTGATCAGGTGGATCAATGATGGATCCACAGTAATGTGCTTGTTGAGACACAAATATCCTCCATGATAGCACGACAAGAGGAGTTTAACGCAAACATTAACCTCCTGATGTTGGCCAAAATGAAGAATCTTCATCACATTGAGTATAGTGGACTATGCCAACTCCTTTATCCATGGATGGGAGTCTATGCGAGGCTTCTTCCCAGTTGTATTCATCAAATATCTATGGGGAACGAGCATTGTGTGGTTCTTTCTGTCTCCAAGGTTGAAATCATTGTTCTTCAATGATGGGATTTGTCGCAACTGTGTTCCAACTACGTGTATTCCCTTCGTAATGTATGTGGTGATCAATGTGTATTCAAAGTCCCATGGGATTTTGTCATGGTTAAACGCGCTAGCCAAAGGTAGGATGCAATCAGGTAAGATTGATAGGATCTACTTCACATTAGCTAGATTGTCACGGTGCTTACTTCGCTTCTCAGTCGCGGGGTTGACACATTTTGAATGACATCTAGTCGAAGGGGAATCCTGAAGTCCCTTGTTCGATGATTCCTGTACTCCTTTAGACATAGCTTTATCAGCCATAAACTTCTTCAAAACCTCTTCAACGAATTTCTCTAGCTCAGTGCTCTCGATCGACATTCCCATTGTTAACAAATAAGTCGGGGTAGGTCAATGAATAGCGGGGTAAACAACATATGGTGAGGTATGATAGCACATCTCGACATACACAATTACTTTGTTTCTTGTCTCAGATAATCACAAGTAGAAAAAAGTGGTGCCGATGCAACATCCAACGGGTTAAGAAAGCAAGTGTCGTGACAGATTCCTCCAACGGACAAGAATTCTTCAATCAATGCAAATCCATCCATTATGTCATGGTCTAAATGTCTAAATACAATATATCCTCCCATAAATGCGTTTCCTAGCCATTCTGGAGGGTCGTTATAATGGTCAGGGTGCCTATAACGGTCATATAGCTTCGCCAGGGCGAAGTCCCCTTCCACGTAGTTCTACAGTTTCGGTGAGGTTCAGAGCCTACAAACCTACCTCCTGTGAAGTCTTCTCTATAAATTCCTGTAGCTTTTCTAACTTGGATTTCTCTTGCTAAGCTTCCTTTCCTTCTTTCCTATGATTTGAGTCTCTCTAATTGTTTCTTTATTTCTCTTTCCATTCTTATTCTTATTGTCTCCTAGTGAAGTTCCTTCGCACTACTGATGTGCGCTCAAAGGGTTTGAAGTTAATTTATCTTATCCTATTAATTTTTGGGTAGATGTATTCCTTTCTTTCATGGATAGGTCCTTCAAAAAATTCTATGTTCTTTCCTTGACAACTACTTTTCTTGCCTTCGGTTGCTTCGACTCAACTTCTCATTCTTCTATCAGTCGATCTATTTTTCTAGCTATGAAATCCCTTATTTCTTTCTTTTTATTTTCTGTAGCTTCTTCTTATGATTTCCTTCTGATCTGATCTTTCTCAATTCAAGTCTTTCCTAACAAAAGAAGGAACGAGGTTTTGTTCTCAACCAACTTAATGACCTCAAATTCCTCTTCTGTCGATGTTCCATGAATGATAATAGGTACATTAGTCATTAGTAAGTATTCCACATAGGGTTATCATCTTTCCTTTAAACAATCCTATTCTTCTCAATGAAGGTACCATATTGGGCTTTCCCAAAATTTCCCAAGTGTCTTTTGTCATGATATTCACCTGTGTCTCCTCATCCAGGACACTATCTATGTCGAAGTCTCTTATTCTTGTATCTATGTGTTGTTTTTCTTTCAAGATATCTGATAAACTGACATCTTTGTAATCATTCATTACTTCTTTTAACTATACTAACATAGTCCGAGAGTTCTCTGCTTCTTTCTCTTGATGATTATTTAACATGCTCTCATTCTCTTGATAATTTTCTTGTCTCATATTCATCCTTTCAACTTTTGCAATCATTCTTGGATAGGGATGATTTTAAGGATGGAAATTTATTTTAAAATGTAGAAACCTTGGCAAATTTTACTTATCCTTCATATGCCAACTATAAATGTTTGGCGATATTTTTGTAAAAATATTCAAATTTCTAAGGATTTTATATAGTTTTTATAAAAGTTTGGCAATTTTTAAGGTAAAATAATTTTATCCTATAGAATTTGGGCGAATCATTTTTAAAATAGCGAATCTCGTTTTTGGAAAAACCATGGAAAATTAGCCCATGAGCGAAATTTAGCCCCTAAAATCATCCATGTTCTTGGACAATCCTCAACTTCATGACCAACAATTTTACATAAAAGACAAATAGGACCTATACCAGGGAATTCCTAAGAAAGATGTCTCGGTCTTCTACAGTTATAACATAATGTCCATCCTCTCTTTCTTTTAAATGTTCCCCAACCTTTCATGTAATGTGCACTAGGATCACAGTGTTGAGCCTGTAATCTGCAAAAATTCTTTCTAGGTTCCTGCATCCACTCATTAGTCCAAAATTTATTTATATGCATAGGAATAACATATATTTCTCTATTTCTATCAAATTTATTCAGATCAACTCATTATTATATATGTACCCTAGCTTTTAGACTAGGAAAGAATCTATCAAACATATCTAGATTCATTCTTTCGAAACAAAATTTTTCACTTATCTTATTCTATCAAAGTACAATGCTTTACCTCTTTCAATATCTTACCTCTTTTCTTCAGATCAGGTTTCTTTCTTAGCACAAAGATTCACAAGTCAAGTAGAATATTGCGCACTACAACAAAAAATCTACACATAGAGATTCTCTTTTCTTTACTTCAGTTCCCAACAATCACAATTTCATGTTCCAGCAATGGAAACATTTGTTGGCATAAGGGTAGACCCAAGTTTCAACGCTTCAACAACACACCAACAAAACCCTAATTATCAGCCCTTTCGACAACACCTACAAAGCAGGCGAAGTCTCACTCGATGTAGAGGCAGGGGGGTTATAGGACTGAAGTGTCTGTAACCAAGATGGGACACAGATCTGTGATTACAACACTTCACATGGTACTTAGGAACAACATATATTAATTCATTAGCTTTAGTCACATCGTAGATCAAACCCTAAGTATAGATCGAAGAAATAACAATGATAAAATACACATCGCACTTTATCATCATAAGACAGATCTAACACATTCAACATATACAAAGCATTAAACATTCATAGATATATCTATAATTCATAACATTCAATTCACTAAGAAGATTCACAACATAAACATTACAGCACAAAGAAAACCATCAACACAAGATTTACAAGGTTCACCCTAGTGTGGGGCTATGTCCACCAATGAATTCTTCTTATTTATTACTCTTCAATCTCTTACATCCATATGATCCTGTGCACTAAGCCACTGAGACAAGCTTCACACTTGATAGTTGATCTACACACTAAGCACCGGATCCAACTTCCCAAAATCAGGTCAAGGCACAGAGCCACCTCCTCTATTATGCACAAAGCCTTACATACATAGTCTGTTGCACAAAGAAACTCATAACTACTTGCCTCTTGAACTTAGTTGATTACACCTTTATCACTAAGCTACTTATACCTTACAATATTTACTTATTTATGATTTTACATTTTCTTGCAAAGAGGCCTAATCATGTGTAAACCCATGGGCCAACATCCCATAAACCCTAATACAAAAACCCTAATGAACCCCTTGTTGGTTCCACAAAACAAGTGATATCCCACAATATCAGCTCCTCCTGGGTGCTTCATCTTCAACCAACCTATCGAAGTACAAAAGTGGTCAAACCCAACCAATTTTTCCTCAAAACTTGGTCGAAGGCCAACACTATGTAAATCCCATTGATTAATCAGCCCGATCGCAAGATCTGAAGAACCATTCCACCATTATAGAGTATAATTGGGCCTCGACGGCAGGTTTGGTTCCTACTGTTGAGTTAAATGGATTTAGGACCCCTCAATAGGTTCCAAGAAGATGAAGCCAGAAGATCTGAATCCCAAGAAAGGAAATTCTAGCCATGCCTTGATTGCCATCAACTCCTCTCCTGATGCTTGGATCGTTGAATCAGGAGAATCATGGCATATGGCTGCATCAAAAGTAGTATATTCTTCATTAGATGCATGCAAAGGTCCTCCTTTTCTGATGGGGGACAAATCTTCTCTCGAAGTCACCGAAAAAGGAAGGATTGAACTCACCAACGGAAGCTTCGAGAATGTGTTGCATGTTCCCAAACTTTCTATAAATCATCTCTCCTCGTATCATATGAGGAATTTTGGCACTGGAAAGAAAGTCATATTCACACCAAATTTACGATGAGGTAAATCATCAATCTAGATTGTATACATTTTCTGAATTCATTGAACCTGATTCTGCTTACTGCTTGCTCATGCTGACGAAAGTAGTATGATATGGCATGAAAGGTTTCGACGTTTTAATTTCAGATACATGAAACAACTTAGCAAGAAAATATTGGTTGATGGTCTACCAGACATCCATTTATCCAAGGGAGTATGTGAGGGATTTGTTCTTGGAAAAAACCCTCAAGTGAAATTCGGCAAAGGAAAGTCTCAGAGAGCTTTTGCACCTTTAGATCTGATCCACAGTGACCTTATGGGTCCTTTTCCGCATCCATCCATCAACAAAGTGAGGTTTGTTCTCATTTTTGTTGAATATTTCTCATGTTTTACTTGGATATACTTTCTTAGGAAAAAATATGTGGTCTTTCAACACCTCAAAGATTTCAAAGCCTTGGTTGAGGTACAACCTAGAAATAAGATCAAATTCCTTTAAATTGATAATGGGGGAGAGTATGTAAATCATGAGATACATAATATTTTCCATGAGGAAGGCATTTAGTTGCATCACACAGTTCCCTATACTCCACAGCAAAACGAAGTTGCTAAGAGGAAAAACAAATCCCTAAAGGAGATGGCATCTTTCATGTTGCATGCAAATTCACTACCACAGAGACTATGGGCTGAAGAACTTAATTGTGCAACATACATCCAAAAAATATCTCCCCATATATCTGTCAAGGATAACACCCCCTATGAGGCTTGGAGTGGCCTCAAAACAAAAGTGGTCCACTTTCTCATTTTTGGTTCATGTGCATGGGCTCATATTCCCTTTGAAATAGGAAGGCACTTGATCCAGAGAGAACTGGGTGTATTTTTGTTGGACACCCCATTGGTGTGAAGGGATATAGGCTTATTGATATTTCCTCAGATTGAATCATCATTGAGAAAAGTGTCCAATTCAAGGAAAGTGTCTCGCATGCACCTCAACAACCGCATGAAGACACCTTCATTCTTCCACCTGTCCGAGATGATGAGCATGCACATGCCAGATCTTGTTCAGACGAGATTTATAATTCATAGGACTCAGATGATTCATATTCAGAGTCAATACCGTCAGATGCATATTCAAATCATCTAGATGCAATTGTAGAGCTAGAGAAGAGGCCCAAGTGGGCACAGACAACTCTTCAAGATGCAGGGGATATCATTGATGATCTAGTCGATACTAGGAGGACTTGATTTGATTTCTAGGAACCTAATGTTACACTCACTTTCACTGAACCATTTCCCTCCAGGCATATTTTCTTCATTCAGTCTTCATATCCATAGTCTTATGGCGAGGCTACTCAAAATCCCTTTTGGGAATCCACCATGTAGGAGGAGTACAACTCCCTCCTCGAGAACTAGACTTGGGATCTGGTTCCCATTCCTTCTAGAATGAAGCATGTCAGATGTAGATGGTTCTACAAGACTAATAGCACAACAGATGGACAGATTAGCATATACAAATCTAGGCTTGTTGCCAAAGGCTTTCAACAGGTTCATGGTATTGACTATGATGAGACCTTCTCTCTAGTAGCGAAGATGGATTCCATATGATTAGCACTTTCCATTGCGGTAGCCAAAGGATGGGAAGTCCATCAGATAGACATGAAGAATGCATTTCTTCATGGTGATCTCTCTAAGGAGATATGCATGGAGCATCCCCAAGGATTTATGCAGGACTCATCTTTGGTCTGTCGATTGAGGAAGTCCCTTTATGCCCTCAAGAAGGCTCTCAGGGCATGGTATGACAAGATGGACTCCTACCTGTTGTCACAGAAATTTGTACATTGTATATCATACCTAAATGTCTACATGCTCAGGATGGTTGATTCACTTCCACTCTTAGTTCTCTACGTTGATGATTTTTTGATCACCGGTTTCTCGACTTCAACAATTGCTGCAGTCAAGAGGATTCTACATGATAGGTTTTTGATGATGGACATGGGTCCACTACACTTATTCCTTGGACTCGAGATAAGCCAGGATGAAACAAGAATCAAACTATCTCAGGACAAGTATGCATGATATCGCCTTGATAGATTTCACATGACAGACTGCAAGTCTACCCCGACTCCTTTCCTATCAAGAGTCAAACTTGAGGATGGCGGGGAGACTCCACTGGTTGAAAACACATTGTATAGATAGTTAGTGGGGATCTTGTTGTATCTCACACACTCTAGAACAGACCTCTGCTATGTAGTTGGCGCATTTTCTAGGTTCATGTAGGAGCCATATGAGCTACATTGAAAGGATGTAAAGCGTATCCTTCGATACGTACAGAGCACCATCACCTTTGGGATTCATTATGTAGAAGACTCTACATTATATCTCATCGGGTTTGTTGATTTTGACTGGGCTGGTGATAGCATTGATCACAAGTCCACATTTGGTTACTCACTCAGTATTGGTTCTGGGCCTATCTGTTGGTCGAGCAAGAAGCAAGTTGTCGTTTCTCTATCTTCAGTCGAGGCAGAGTATAGAGGGGTAGTTAGCATAACCATTCAGGCTATGTGGCTACAACATTTTCTCACTGAGTTGGGAATTCAGTTTCATCAGGCGATCGTCATTTGGTGTGACAACCAGAGCACTCTGAAGTTCTGTAGAGATCCAATTCAGAGACAGTGGATGAAGCACATCGAGATCCACATGAACTACATCCAGTACTTAGTAAACAAGGGGATCATCGAATTACAGTTATTTTCTTCAGCATAACAGATGAAAAATATCTTCACCAAGACCTTCACTGAGTAGAAGTTCCATTCTTTGCGAAGTCGTCTTGGAGTGAAGGACACAGTTTCCTAGCAATTGTAGTTCTTGTTTTTACATACATTTTACCTTTAGTGGGGGGTTTTCCCATGAGTTTTTCCCTCTTTCCTCACTTTATTTTAGTGTATATTTTGTATTTGGGTACCTAACATGACCTCATTGTTGGGACCCATTCTTTATTTTCACCATAGTGATGTTCAGGGGGGGTGTTGGAGTTACTTCATAGACACCTAGGATTTATTTTTCCTAAGGTTTTTCCTTGTCTATTAGTTATAATTAGTCATTATCCAATATCCTATATTTTAGGTGAGAATATTCCACCAGGAGAATATTTTCTTTCAGTTGACACTTCAGTTTGACTAGCTGAGTTGAGTTTTGATGCTGCATTGGTTTTTTCACCATGCAACATTGGGATCATAACCAGCTAATGCACACTTTCCTTGGGATCATCACCAAACTAGCGCATTACCCTTGATTCCCTGAGTTAACTCCTCACTACTCTTTGTTCAGTTAGTTAACTGAAGACTAGTTGATTAGTTAACTCAGCTAGGTGGAAGTTCACTCCCATAACTGCCTAAGATACTAGACTAGGTGGCAGTTCACTCTCGTAACTACCTGAGAGACTAGACTAGGTGGAAATTCACTCCTGTGACTGTTGGTGTGTGTCCAGATCACTCTATACCACCACTATGGCGCATTGGATCTCCTCCAGTGTGCACTAATTGAGTTATACATAATATATCATGTGTAAATTATTCATTATTCTTAACGGTTAATGAGAATTCTTTCATTCTTTCTCTCCTTCTTATTCTTTCTTAAATTCTCTCTGTAAATGTGTGTATTATTTTTTTATCTAGATCTATTATGTGCAGGTTCAACACATTTACAGTTGGATTGTTCAAAAATATCACTGTAAGGTTTCCCTTAGCTGGTGGCATGCAATTGGTGAGTAGGTAAAGATACAAAGAATAAAACAAAGGAAACACAAGAAATCATACAATGTGTTTCTTGCTGTATGAAATTTCAGACTTGAAATAATATTCCAGATCGAAAACATGTATATTGACACAAATCATCCAAACAAGGTTGTATTACAACAAATTATTTACTGAAAAAAATAGATGAAATCAGGTTGCATAGCTATAAACAGTTCATTCAGACAATATCTAAAAGGAAGAGAAACAACACTTTGCCTACATTTCCAATTTTCATCTAGATAAGATTAAGAACACACATAATACTTGAGAAGAAAACACAATCTGTCACCAAATATTATATTCACCGATGTAGGAAGCTTAAAGGTCTTATGCTTCAATTCCCAACAAAAATTCGTATGCTTAATCTCCCCAAAAATCAACCCATTTATATTCATAGATATATCTATTTATCCTCATGAAGAGGAGGTTCAATTAGCTATCTAGGATCTCAACTTTGAAGTTCAATATTTAGATTTCAATTAGATCTTGCAGATACAACTTAATTATTACTGCATAATTATAGTGTGTAATTATTTCTTCAAACTAAGTGGATTTGGTTTGATGTGTCCATTCATACTCATCATCAATTCAAATTTAACAAAAGACATTGTTTTTACCAAAAGATAACAACTTATTACAAGTTGCAGCAATGCCTCTAACTAAACCAAAACATAATTTTATTAGTGAAACCGAAACTCATTCTTGATAACTGAAGTAAAATAGATATATAGAAAAAATTATCCATAATTTTTTTTTGGCATTCAAATTTGCATGGATTTCCAGGTAGATCAAAAAATGGAGACCATCCTTTAACACTAGAACAAAACTCACCCAGAATTTGGCGAATTTATGGGAAACATGACCTCAAAGATCTCTTCGATTCTCCCAAACCGATATACCTATGTAAAATTGGAGAGAGGTTTTTGTGAATGTGCTCATTCCCAACAAAAAAATATTTTGGTTTTCACAAATTTACCTCCATATGTTTAGAAGGTGCGCCGAAATCCAATCACTAAAACAAGGAAAAACAGAGCATTTGGCAAATTTCTGGGAAAAGAAACCTAAAAGATCTCTTCAATTCTCCCAAACCCTAATAGTTGTGTAAAAATGGAGAGAGATTTATGTGAATGGGATTGTTCCCAAAAAAAACCTCTTTCGGTTTTTGCAAATTCACCTCCATCTATTCAAAAGGCACGCCGAAAGCCAATGACAAAAAAAGAGAAAAAGAAAGTTTTTCAGAAAATTTTGGCAACGCTTTCTGATTTTTCTTCTATAGCTTTTGATACTTTCCTTGTAACTTTGCATGTTGTTCTTAAATTTTTTGATTTGGTTGCTACATGGTAGTGGTCACAAGATTATCCTTAGAATTTCCAGGTGAAAGTGAGCCTGTTGGGTTGGCATGTTCTTTTTCCTCTATGATATGTACCCTGCCACTTTCCTTTTCCCTCTGTTTTTTTGTAGAGGAATTTAATTGTCTTTGAGGAAAATCCTTCCTTTTTGGAGTGATGTATTTTTTCTTCTCATATCAGTTTCCTCTTTTTTAGGTGTGGTGTTCCTTTTATCTTCCTAAGAAGCTTTAGATGAACACCCAGGTTCAGGAGAAACCCTAACTACTTTTGTTGGAAGTGATGGCCGAATGTATGTGTTGACTTGGGCTCCCTTACCACCTGGAATAATTATTACACATGATCTTGCGATAATAACCACTCAAAGATGAAAACATGCGCGATCCTTAGCAAAAATTTTGTAATGATCGTTAAACTGGTGGAAACATGCATGATCTTGAGCAGACAAAGAAATGCAAATGCATGTGAGGTAGCAACACACCTTAATTCAAACGTTCAAATATTTTTTGAACATTAAAACTCATAAAACAACGCATTTTATGTTGTTTGCAAGAATAGAGGCATTCTTGCAATCAATCTATTTTTGCATCAAAGGCCTAAGTTAACCTATTTGCAACCCATTAGTGGAATAACTAAGGTGATGTGTTTTATTCAATTCAAACCATGACTTGTATTAACTTATAAAGAGCAAGGAAATGATGAAAAACAAATAAAGATAAAAACAAATTAAAATGACTCAACAAACCATGGAAAAGAAACTAAGTAAAAAACTTGGTTGATAGATGGATGGGTTGATGGAAGAATAGAAGGAAGATGTGTAGACCTAGGATTTAACATCATGTCCAACTGGGGATATTACTTCCCTATGAGGTGCTAGGAACAATAGATTGTGTGCCTTAGTTCTTTATCCCCCTACCCCTCTTTCTACCAATCATTTTACTCTGTTTACCAACCCTGTTACCTATCTTATTTCAACTGAAACTCAAATCTGTAGCTAGACCCCAGTGCCTTTGTTTGGCTATGGAGTCTTTTATTCACACTAGTCTATTGCAAACCAAATGCTTGGAAAAATGATCTTATTCTCCTATTCTAATTTGTTGAAACTTTCTACTCATGCATAAGCATATTTCCATTGTAAGCATTCAAGCAATTTGTTGATTGGCATACCTTCTTATATGAAAACATGGAAACAACACAACATGTGCCACAAAAATTCTATATTCAATCTATACTCATAGTTGCAAATAGATGTCAAAGTGAAATTTGCAACATTTGGTAGCTAATCTAGATTTATGAGCATAATGAAATGAAAACATAGATTTATAATATTAACATAGAGACACAATGAATAACAACAGAGATATAGTAAAACTAGACTTCTATTAAATAAGAAATACGTTGAAACTGTAAAATACATACTGAAACAAGTTTGCTAGAATAGTGGAAGCTTATCTCTGAGAAGAGATGTGACGGCTACGCTCATTCACAAGAATATAAGTACAATGAGGCTCCGAAGGACATTTTACAATAAAAATGAAATCCAAAACCATAGAAATCCAAAACCATAGAAATCCAAAAACCTAACCCTAGGAGATGAAGCACCAAAATTCATGTCAGCCCCATTGGGGTAAGTTAGTACATCAACTTCTCGGGGTTGTAACTTTTGCATACAATCTGTGGTTAGGGTGAATGATAGCTCGTTGGAAAGGTATTGAAGAGGAGATTCATTTAGGGGGATCAATCAGATCCTTTGTGTTGGTTGTGGAGCCTGATTATATTCCTGATTCATAGCTTTTTTATTTTGATCCATGTTTATACCCCATGAAGACTTTACACCTCAGAATATTGTACAACCCTCCATGTGGGGGAGTTATATGGGGGGGTTTCCTCCCCTATGGGGTATGGGGGAAAGCAGGCCCCCGACGGGGGTTCAAGAGATAGAGTTCCATGATGGGGGTTCAAGCGCAAAGCCCCCAAAGGAAAAAATTCCTTGTAAATCTATATTGTAATTTCATAGTAAATCTGGACCATTCATTATAAGGTCACAGATCTGATGATAGAATTTATGTTAGGGTTTTTTTCCCTAGAGGGAAACCCTCTTTTACAGGGGACATTTTAATGTGACTATGCATCATGGAGAATATTGTATTATGAGTGAGAATACTGTGAGAGAAAGAAGAGGAAGTTACAATGGGTGTTGTATAGGTTGTATCCCTTGATTTGTTGAATAATAAAAAGGAAGGACCTAGAAATTTATCTGGTGGACGTAGTCCACACTGGGTGAACAAAGTATATATGTGTCGCTATTGTATTGTGTATCTTTTGTATTTTGTTTCCGCATTTGTTTTTATTCTATTTTTTCGTGATCCTGTTTTTCTGACAACTGGTATTAGAGAGAAAGGTAACTCGTAGGAAAAGAGGGTTCCTGGTTCGAGTGGGAGCAATGGTAGAAGATGGAAAGTTTAGGGTTGCAAAATGTAACGACCAAAACTACCAGTTATGGAAGATGCAAGTGGAATATTATTTATATCATAAGGATCTATTCCTACCATAGGGTGGAATAGAAAATAATCCGATGACCATGAAGGATGAAGAATGGGATGTTCTTGACAAAAATGCACTAGGAACGATATGGCTAAGCCTAACAACATCGGTGGCTTTCAATATTTCGAAAGCAAATACAATGAAGGAGCTAATGGATGCATTGGATAAAATGTATAAATAAGGTATTTATAATGCAAAGATTATTTAATATGAAGATGTCAGAAGGTGAGTCTGTTGCAAATCATTTAAATGAATTTAATATGGTTACTAATCAACAAAGTTTTGTAAAAGTGGACTTTGATGATGAGGTAAGGGCTCTTCTAATCTTGTTCTTGTTTCCATAAAGTTGGAACGAATTGGTCATGGATGTAAGTAACTCTATCTCTTTTTCAAACACTTTAAAATTTGATGATGTTGTTGGTGTTATCCTTAGCGAGGAAATGTGATGGAAAAGCACAACTAAGACATCAAGTAATGCATTAAACATGGAAAGCAAGGGAAGACAAAAGAATATAGGAAAGGGCTCAGGGAACTGAGGTAATTTTAGGAAGGGAAGATCCAAATCTAGACTGGGAAAGATAAAGTGTTGGAATTGTGGGAAGAAAGGACATCTGAGGAAATAATGTAGAGCTCCAAAGAAACAAAGAGATGGACAACAAGAGAAAAATCAAGAAGAAAATTTAGCAGGTGATGTGTTATAAGATGCTTTGATTCTTTATATAGAAAATATTTATAAGTCTTGGGTAGTAGATTCAGGCGCTTCATTTCATCCCACACCCCATAGAAAACATTTTCTAGATTATTTTCAGCATGATTTTGGTGAGGTGCATTTGGGTGATGATGCACCATGCAAAAATTTTGGAATGGTAAAGGTAAAAATAAAGAAAAGGAATGGAAACCAATGGTTGTTGAAAGAGGTAAGACATGTTCCAGATCTAAGGAAAAATCTAATTTCAACAGGGAATTTGGAAAGAGAAAGTTGTATATCCGTATTTATAAATAAGGTGTGTAAGGTCACCAAAGGATCACTGGTGATAGCAAAAGGATAGAAGGTAGGTACATTTTATTTTTGTACCGGTAATACTGACTCTTTTATATTTTTAGCTTCAACAAGAGTGGATACAACATTGTGGCATCATAGGCTTGGACACATGAGTGAGAAGGGGATGCAGATACTTTGCAAAATAAATTTGTTGCTAGATATTAAACAAATTGATTTGGATTTCTGTGAGAATTTTATTTATGGAAAACAAAAGAGAGTCAGATTTCTCAGAGTCGAAAAAGAAAACAAGAGTGAAAGGTTAGATATTGTGCATACAGATGTATGGGGACCAACTCAGGTATCATATCTTGGTGGCTCTCGTTATTATGTTACTTTTATTGATGATGCAACTAGAAAAACTTGGGTTTATTGCATTCAACAAAAATATGATGTTTTTGATACTTTTAAGAAATGGAAATCTTTGGTTGAGAATGAGACAGGAAAAAGGTTGAAGTGTCTCAGATCCGAAAATGGAGGTGAATATTTTAGCAACGAGTTTGATGATTATTTTTCATACCATGGGATTCGTAGAGAGAAGATAGTTCTAGGAACACCACAAGAAAATGTTGTGTCATAAAGGATGAACATGACAATCATGGAGCATGCAAGGAGTATGAGATTGGATGTTGGTTTTCCCTTATAGTTCTAGGATTATTATGTATATACTATTGTTTACTTAATAAACAAAGGACCTTCAATCTCTTTGGATGGTATAATTCTGGAGGAGGCATGGACACGTAAAAAGGTAAACTATTCTTTTTTGAAGACTTTCGGTTGTGAAGCATTTGTCCATATTGATAAAGAAAATAGAACAAAGCTTGAGGCAAAATCCAATAAGTGCACCTTTATTGGATACAGTGTTAATGATTTTGGTTATCACTTATTATATTATGAAAATCAAAAGATCATTAGGCGTAGAGATGTCATATTCAATGAGAAGGTCATATACAAATATCAGTTGCAGGGAAAGATACAAGAAAAATAAAAACTTGAATACACAGTGCTTGATGAGATCACTGAAAAAGAAATTCCATAGGTACAAGAAAATCAAAATGTACCACAACATGAGCAACATGTACCTCAAACTCCTGTAAGTGTTGTTAGAAGATCTACCAAGTTAAGTAGACCCCCTGAATGATACTCTCCTTCATTGTATTAGTTATTGTTTACTGATTCTGGTGAATCAGAATGTTATGAAGAGGCAATACATGTAGACACTAAAAATAAGTGGGAGTAATGCATGAAAGAGGAAATGGATTCCCTAGAAAATAATCAGACTTGGGATTTGGTTTAGTTTCCTGTAGGAAAAAGATCATTGTAGAATAAATGGGTTTACAAGTTGAAGGTAGAAGATCGAGAAAAAAAATGGTACAAAGCTAGACTTGTTGTAAAGGGGTTTGCACAAAAGGAAGGTATATATTTTGATGAAATATTTTCTCCTGTTATTAAAACGACTTCAATTAGGAATATTTTAAGTCTTGTGGTAGTAGAATATTTTCATTTTGAATAGTTGAATGTAAAAACAACTTTTCTCCATGGGGATTTGTAGGAAGAGATTTATATGTAGTAACCACACGGTTATGAGGTCAAAGGGAAGGAAAATTTGGTATACAGGTTGAAGAAGAGATTGTATGGCCTAAAGAAAGCTCTAATGAAGTGGTATTTGAAGTTTGACAAGTTTATGAAAGAAAAATATTTTAGTAGATGTCATTTTGATCATTGTGTTTATTTTAAAAAGTTATAAAATGGAAGCTATATTATCTTGCTATTGTATGTAGATGACATGCTTGTTGTAGGGTCTAATATGCAAGATATAAATTTGCTCAATACGAAATCAACTAATTCATTTGCGATGAAGGATTTGGGTGATGCAAAGAAAATACTTGGTATGAGAATAACAAGAGAGAGGAAAAATTGCAAATTGACATTGTCTTAGGGTGAGTACATAGAGAATGTGTTTGAGATTTTTAGAGTCCAGAATGAAAAACGAGTTAGTACACCTTTAGCCAACCATTTCAAATTAACTAAGGAAATGTGTCCTAAGACACGAGAGGAGATAGAATACATGTCCAACATCCCTTATTCATCAAAAATTGGCATCTTGATGTATGTGATGGTTTTCACAAGACCAAATATTGCACATGCAGTGGAATTTGTGAGCAGGTATATGAACAATCCAGGTAAATAACATTGGGAGAAAGTAAAGTGGATTCTCAGGTATTTGAGAGGTACTGCTACTCATGCATTATGTTTTGGAGGTTTAGACACTATTCTACAGGGATATGTTGATTCAGATATGGCAGGTGATAAAGATAGCAGGAGGAGCACCACAGGGTATGTTTTTACTATAGGTGGAACAATAGTAAGTTGGATTTTGAAACTGAAAAAGGTTGTTTCACTTTCAACAATAGAGAAAGAGTATGTTGTTGCTCCAGAGGCTAGTAAAGAGATGATTTGGTTACAGAGGTTTATAGAGGAATTGGGAAAGAAGAAATAGAATAGCAGGTTATACTATGACAGTGAGAGTGTCATTCATCTTGCAAATAACTAATCCTTCCATTCGAAGAATAAGAATATAAAAATAAGGTACCATTTCATATGATCCATCTTGGAATATGGACATTTGAAGTTGGAAAAGATACACACTACCCAGAATCTTGCATTCATGTTAATAAAGGGAGTAACCAGGGATAAATTCAGTTCCTGCTCAATTTTAGTTGGTATTCAAGCATGAAGGTGAATATGAGAAATTTTCCAAGTCCAAGAAGGATCATAGTACAACATATACAACAACAATGGAGTTGTTGAGATTAGTCTCCAAGTGGGATATTGTTGGTTGTGGAGCCTGATTATCTTATTGATTAAGATGTTTTTGGTTTTCAACTATTTTTATACCCTATGAAGACTTTACACCATGAAATACTATACACCCCCCCATGCAGGGGAGTTGTAGGGGGGGGTTGCACCCCCTGTGGGGTTCAAGGGAGTCATCTCCCCGGTTGGGGGGTCCGAGGGAAAGTAGGGGTTCGGGGGCGAAGCCCCAGAAGGAATAATTTCCTTCTAAATGCATATTTTGATTTCACAGTAAATCTGGACCACTCATTATAAGGTCTCATATCTGACAGTAGAAGTTATGTTAAGGTTTTTTTCCCTAGATGAAAACCCTCTTTTATGAGGGAAATTATATTGTGGCTATGCATCATTGCGAATATTGTATTATGAGTGAGGATACTATGAGAGAAACAAGAGGAAGTTACAACAAGTGTGTTTTAGGTTATATCCCTTCATTTGTTGGATAATAAAAAGGAAGGACTTAGAAATTTCGATGGTGGATGTAGCCGACACTAGGTGAACCACGCATATCTGTGTCTCTATTGTATTGTGTATATTATGTGTTTTATTTCAACATTTGTTTTTATTTTTTTGTTCCATGATCCTATTTTTCTAACACTTCAGCTATCATTGAGGTGCATTATCGTGAAAAAACATCGTTTAGGCCCTCAAAATAGCCTCGGAAGTTCAGAAACCGAAAAACTACTAAAACTAGTAAGTTGCCAAAGAACTGTTTTGAGCCAGTTGGACAAGGTGGGTGGCCACTGAGATCCTTCTGGATCAATCCTCCCCTCTTAAGGAGAAATGGTCTCCATTGCGTTGAGTTTCCCCATTAGATGAGGAAATTTCTGTTGATTTTGGCCCCGGGTGAGCCACTTTCCTTGGTGGAGGAGTTTCCCTGCTTTGAAAACCCAATAAAGTTGGATCATCTGATGGTTAGTTCCCCTGACCTATGTGTCCATGATATTATTATTGGATTCTTACTCTATGCTTCCAGGGTTGATATTTGTTAGTGTAAACTATTCTTCTATCTCATATGTGTCCAATAATGGTGGAAAATAAGGCCTAAGGATGTCCACATTGACTACTAGGTGCAATCCAAGGAATGGGGGAAAGTTGAGCTCAAGAGAATTGTCACCCACAACCTAGGTGATGGTGTAGGGTCCATAATGGAGTGGACGAAGCTTATGATGAGGCCCTGTAAGGAGTTCTTTCTACAAATACAACCAAACTTTGTCTCCCGCCTAAAACTGGTGTAGCACCTAGTGTTGATCACGGCGTTGCTTGTACTTGGCATTGGACTTCTGCAAAATATCCTGAACCTATTTGTGGATGTGATGGATCCGTTCAATGAACCAAGTGACTTTGTTAGTTCCAGTTGAATCATGCGACGATTCTGCCTAGTTGGTCACAAGGGGTAGTGTAACATCCATGGGACCCGATGGTTGAAATCCCAACCCCACCTGAAAGGGGTTGTGGTCGGTTGAGCTATGTATGTATCTATTGTAGTTGTGATGAAAATAGGGAATACTCTCATTTCAAGTGTGGGTGTGCTTGTAATTATACATGTGAAGGATGTGCACTATCATCCCATTGACAACCTCGGTTTGATATTCCATCTGGGAGTGGAAGGAAGTGGACTTGGTGAGCTTGGTGTCCAGCAGTGACCAGAGGCTCGACTAGAATGTGCTGAGAAACCATCTACCCTGATCTGAGATAATGGTTTGTTGGATCCCAAAGTGAACACACTCTCATTCAAAGAAGAGCTTGGAAGTACCCTCCACTGTGATTCTCTTCTTGCAGGCGGCCATAATCACCATCTTGGAAAAGTGATAAAAAACCACAAAACACAGTCATTTCCCTCCTTGGTGGATGGAAGGCCCATTGAGATGGATTCCTAGGGCCTGTCATGAGAAGGAAGAGGAGTGTACATGCCTTGTTTATTAATGGTTGGGTTGGAAATAACATAGGCAGTGCAGGACCATATATACTTGTTAACATCTTGTCAAAGTTTTGGCTAGTAGAAATGTCTCTTCAAAATTTCCACGGTTTTTTCCATGTTGAAGTTTCCTACCACCTGAATGTAGTGGGATTCCCAAATTAGCTTCACTCACTCACTTTATGGAACACATAAATGGACTAGATGCATCAAAATCCCATCCTAATGATGGAAATCGGTGACAATAGGTGTTGGAGAAGTCAAGATCTATCTCATAGATGTGGGGCCATATGAAGGTCTCATGGCCACAAGAATCAAGCACTGTGGTGAGTGCCATGACTAGAGGTCGATTATGGAAATAAATGACTCAGTTGGTACTTCCTATTTTATAATCGATGTTGAGGTGGAACTACTGGAAATATGTGGACCACTTTTGATGGAAGTCATTCTGGAATTTTCCTTGTCTTTGCATGAATTGGAGTGGCTTATGACTGGTGTGGATGATTGTCTCCTTTCCAAGAATATAATTCCTCCACTCGAGGAAGGCTTTCACAATGGAGTACATTTCTTTGTTGTAAGTAAGGTAATTACGAATGACATATGATAGTGTCTCACTATGATAGACCACGAGGTGGCCATGCTGAGTGATGATTGTTCCCACAACATATTTTTGAAGGTATTTATCAACCATTCAAAAATACCTTCTTTAGACTTGAAGGCAGTCTTCCATACATCTGTATGCTCTATTGGGACCTGATGGTAGCCAGACTTCAAATCAATCTTACTGAATTATTTGGCTCCCTTTAGTTTATTAAGGAGATCGTCGATTCGGGGAATCAAGTACCAGTTCCTGACAATGATTTTGTTTAGGGCCTGGTAATCAATGCAGAGTCACCAAGTCCCATCTTTATTCTTCACAAGCATGATAGGGATACCACAAAACGATGAGATAGGTCATATGTGCCTCTTGTGGAGCGGTTCTTTGATATGATGATGGATCTACTCATTTTATAATAGAGAGTGATGATAGAATGGTATATTAGGTAGCGGTGTGTCTAGGGTCAGATCGATGGAATGCTTGAACCAACAGTGAAAAGGTACCCCAAGGTTAGGAGAAAATTTCTTTGTATTCTTCCATGACCTTGTTCACTTTCTTCCGCTGCATGGAGAGGTCAGCCATGGATGTGGCTGCAATATTTCACTCACTTTGAGAGAGAATAATGAATAACATAGACTTCCTAGCGTGAGGTATGAACTTCCTACATTTATTGGTAGAGATCAAGGAAATGACACTAGGTGGGACTGCCTCAGGTATCCTGTACAATTTCCTGTTCAAAGTAATAATAACACTGTGAGGCCTAGACTCATATGTAGCATGATATTTCCATTAATAAGGTTATCCCAAAAGAACATCACAAACTTCAAGGGGAGAAACATCACACAATACCTCATCTTTGAATGGCTTGATATCGTACGGTAGGCGACACTATCGATTGATGCGAAGATCACTCCCTTGGTGGAGCCATCTGATGGTGTAGGGTTACGGGTGCGATGTTGTTGGTAGGGCTACTCGCTTGAGGACCTCCATTGAGATGAGGTTCTTTTGTATACCACTATCAATGATGAAGTGAATCGGAGTGCATTTCACCCACATCTGTGAATGAAAGAGGCGCTTGCCTTCCTTTGGCTCATCAGGTTCACTGGGATGGATATTGGTGGTAGCAATGGTGGCACTAGGTTCTATGTCAATGATCCATCTCACTTTTTCTGGTTCTAAATCAAATTCAGAGCCCACATCTGATTCATAGGATTTCCCCTCTGCCATCGATGACTACTTTGATTGGAAATCAATAGTTTTATATCAGGGTCCCTTATGGAAGTCACACCACTTTCCAATATCTTTCTTCATATTTTCATTGTCCTTCTTTTCTTGTGGATTTTACTAGTTGTCCTGAGGATTTTCATATTTTCTATGTCCTTTGTTCTACATGTTGGAGCTTCCCTTTTTGTGCTTCTGCTGTGAGGGCTTCCCAGACCCAAATTGTCACATCATTTTTTTAAGCTTCTACTCAATTTGGACGACATATAAATAGGCCACGACTAAGGACGAGATGTCCAAAAAAAACATTTCTATTTGTATGTATCTATGGAGAACATCGTGATACTTGACCACCAGACGTCACTCATAATACTTGATACCCAACTTGGTGCTCAAGGTATGGAAGATATTTGTGAACTCTGGCACTGCTTGGTCCCTTTCCTTACACAGTGTGGTCTATTTTGTATATAGGTTGTCATAACTTCCAATAGAGTAATATTGTTCCTTAATATAATTCCTAAAGGATTCCTAGGTAAGTGCGACTGTAAATAATGAGGGTTCCTCTATTTCCTTTTGATTATAGAAAGTATCCCACCAATATTTGACATGGGGGACATCTTTGAGGAGCGAAAAAGTAATATTATCTCTATTAGGAAAGTTATGGACATCAAAATACCCTTCTAGAAGATTCAACCATTTGTCTACAACATTTTCATCTATCTGACCTTCAATCATAGGAATATAAAATTTGATATGTACCTTGAAGAGGGAAACGCCTCTGCTCGAGGTAGATGCGTCGCTTGTCGATAGTTGTCAAAGGATTTTTGCAAAGTTTTTCATCATCTCGTTCCTCTATTGGTCGAGGGATTCCTCGAGCAACATTTTGAATGGATATCCTCAAGAGAAACAAGCTCAAGACCAGACTCTCTATACCCTCACCTCGTTGGGGACATCCACTAAAAAATGACAAGGAGTAGATCGCTCTGATACCACTGATCTAGATTTATGATCAAAACGAAATGAAAACATATATTTATAATATTAACACAGATGCATAGTGAATAAAAAAAGAGATACAATAAAACTAGACTTCTATTAAATAAGAAATATGTTGAAACTATAAAATGCAGACTAAAACAAGCTTGCTAGAATGGTGGTAGCTTATCTATCAGAAGAGATGTGACAACTACACTCATTCGCAAGAAGATGAGTACAATGCGAATGTGAAGGCCTTTTTACAATAAATATTAAATTCAAAACCCTAGACATACAAAAACCTAACCCTAGGAGATGAAGCACCAAAATTCATGTGGGCCCCGTTGGGGTAAGTTAGTACATCAACTTCCCAGGGTCATTATGTTTGCATATGATCTTCGTTTAGGGTGCACGATAGCTCCATGGAAAGATATTGACAAGGAACTTAATTTACGGGGCTCAATCAAAGACTTTAGATATAATTGAGGTGCTTTATCATGAAAAATCATTGTTTAGGCCCTCAAAATGGCCCTGGAAGTTAAGAAACCAAAGAAAATGTTGAAATAGTAAGTTGACAAAGAATTGTTTTGAGCCAAATGGACAAGGTGGGTGGCCATCAAGATCCTTCTATATTGGTATCTTTGAAAAACTAAATCCATGCAATCAACTATTGGATCATAAAAGTATCCAACCACTACCTTTTCTTGTTATGCAAAATAGATGAACTTTCTTGGAATATCCTCATCCTTCATTGATCCATTTTTTATGAAAACATCTTCCTTCTCCAAATATAAAAATGAAACAGGAAAAGGATACAAAATATCTCCATGGATCTTGAGATATTGAATTGAAATATTCTCTTGATAAAAAGTATTAATGTCCCTTTCAAGTTCTGCATTATAACAATCATATATTGGTTTGTTGCTATAATGTTCGATCCATGCTGATATAAAACTTTCCTTCTCAAAACCAGGTTGTAATTTTGAGACAAAAATACCATAAGCGTGGTTTGATTATTTAAGGACAATGGATCTGATGTCCTCATGAAACTATTGGTCAAATTGTTTCTGTGTTAAATATTAAACCATAACAACACTATTATCCTCTATCTCAGCTAAACATATCTCTTAAATACTAAATACATCATAATTGTTAGGAGCAGTAAGATGTCCTCAAAACCATTGACACTCCTTATCAATTTTATCATCATAAATAAACAAAGATCTCTAATTAATTATATGAGAAACAAGGTTTTTTGAAATAACAACTTCTTCTTCCACGAATTGAGCATTACCTCCTGCAAAATCTACTTCTTGAAAACCTCCAAGAAAATTTAAAGCACAATGATTTTTTTGTATGTAACTAGATAAATTTTCTATTGAACACAGAGAATCATCTTGCTAATATAAATTCCCTAAATCTTCAATAGTAGAAAAATATTATTTAGTAGTTTTAAGATCAGGAGGAAAATTAAATTCTAAAAATGATGGATCACAATACTAAAAAGAATGTAAACCCAAATATGATCTCTGACGTTCAAATTCTTCGTCTTGTTCTTGTTACTAATATTTAAGTCTATCACAGGCCCAAAAATTCTCCTTGATCTCTCTAGCATCAACAAATAAATAGCCTAGTGATGAGGATCTCCTTTTACTAAGATAAAAAAACAAGATCAGGGTGTTGAGATTTTATATAATACAACATGGCAGTAGTTTCAGAAGGCTGAATATCCTTAGGCACATTGTAATAAAAACTTTGAAACCTTTATTTGAACGTGTTAAGATATTCATCTACCTTCCTCTTTAAATCATTTAATTCAATCAACTACTGATCAAAAGATTTTCTTTCACCCCAATATTTCAAAAATGAAACATGAAAATCAGTCCATGAACCAATGGAACAATATTCCAAATTTCTAAACCATAATGTTGCATCTCCAAATGAACATTTTTAGAATATCCTCATAACTACATGCTCATGCATAATTTGAAAATGATCAATGAAAATTTCAAAATCCTCCAGGTTCTTCTCAGCTACAACATGGTCTTCTCCATTGAACATAGGAAGGTAATCAATAAAATTGGGAGGATAGGAATGAAGGATAAGTGGAATATTATGGGGTTTGTAATACTTCTTGATCCTGGACTGAATTTCGGTAAGTTGATTACAAGGTGGAACAATGATTTCAATAAGTGGTGAATCAGATTTATTATTCATAGGCTTACATGACTGGTCATGATATGGAGAAGTTTGGATATGACCAACATTATTACTAGTCGGTTCAAATGAAGGAATGAGATTAAGATCAATAATTCAAGAGGGCATATCTTCTCTTATCAAGGATGTATTTACCATTGCATGCTTATAATGATCTTATTAAACAAAGCATACTATAATTATTTTCACATGTAAAGGAAAAGACAAGAATGAACTTATGAAGAAAAATATTTTCTCTTTGAAAAAAATGATGTCTTGGTACCTGGCCTTTCCCTTCCACATTTTCATTTTCTATCGGTTAGGCTCATCCTCTAGTGGATTATTTTTATTGTGGAGTCTTCGGGTGAAAGATTGTAATAACTATGTGTTTCTGGATTTTTTTCACCATAAAAAACCAGATTTGATCATTGTCGCTGTCCTAGGGAAATATTTCTTCGTTACTCTATTCCACGACAACGACGCCAGAAGATGTTGGTCCTAAGGTATGCACCTGACTACTAAAGGGCATATCTAGGCCACCTTAAGTGTTGGAATGATGTTTTTTTACGAATTAAGTTTGTTTTTCAACTAGAAGATAGGTTTTAAAGGGTAGAGACTTGGTTGGACTGTTCAACAATATCAATGTAAGGTTTCCCTCAACTGGTGGCATGCAAATTGGTGAGAAGGTAAAGACATGAATAATAAAAAAAAGGAAATACAAGAAAGCATACAATTTGTTTCTTGTTGTATGAAATTTCAGACTTGAAATAATATTCGAGATCTAAAACATGTATCTTGACACAAATCATCCAAACAAGTTTGTATTACAAAAACCTATTTACTAAAGATAATAGTTGAAATCAGGTTGCCTAGAAATAAACATTTCATTGGGAAAATAGTTTAAAGGAATGGAAACAACACTTTGCATACATTTCCAATTTTCATCTAGATAAGATTAAGAACACACAAAACATTTGAGAAGAAAACACAATATGTCACTAAAGATTATATTCACCAAGGTAGTAAACTTAATAGTCTTATGCTTCAAGTCCCAACCAAAATTATGATGCTTGATGTCCCCAAAACTCAACCACTTTACATTCATAGATCTATCTATTTATCCTCATCAAGAGGAGGTTCGACTACCTATCTAAGATCTCAACTTTGAACTTCAATCTTCATATTTCAATCAGATCTTGTAGATACAACTTAATTGTTATTGCTGAATTAAAGTGTGTAAGTATTTCTTCAAACTAAGTGGATTTGGGTTGATGTGTCAGTTCATACTCCTGATCAATTAAAATTTAACAAAAAGCATTGTTCTTATCAAAATATAACAACTTATTACAGGTGGCAGTAGTGCATCTAACTAAACCAAAACAAAATTCCATTAGTGCAACTGGAACTCATTGTTGATAACTGAAGTAAAATAGATGAATATAAAAAAGTATTCATAAGTTGTTCCTGACAATAAAAGTTTCATGGATGTCCAAGTAAATCCAAACTGGAGACCAGCCATTAACACAAGAAAAAAACTCACCCATAATTTGGCGAATTTATGGGAAACAATGCCTCAAATATCTCTTCAATTCTCCCAAACTATGATACCTATGTAAAATGTGAGAGAGGTTTTAGTGAGTGGGTGAATTCCTAAAAAAAAATATTTTTGGTTTCACAAATTCACCTTCAACTGTTCATAAGGTGCATTGAAATCCAATGACTAAAACATGGAAAAGAAAAGCAGTTGGTGAATTTCTAGGAAAAATGGCCTCAAATATCTCTTTTATTATCTCAAACCATGATACTTGTGTAAAACCCGAGAGAATGTTTTGTGAATGGGCTTGTTACCAAAAAAAAACTCTTTTGGTTTTCATAAATTCACCTCCAGTGGTTCAGAAGGTGCACCGAAATCCAATGACTAAAACAGGGAAAACAACATTTTTTTCAGAAAATTTGCGCATCGAATTTTGATTTTTATTCTATAGATATTGATACTTTCCTTGTAATGTTGCTTGTTTTACTTCAAATTTTTTATTTGTTTGTTGCATGGTAATGGTCATAGGCTTATCCTCATAATTTCTAGGTGATAGTGGGCCTATTGGGATGGCATGTTCTTTTTCCTGTCTGATATGTACCCTGCCACTTTCCTTTTCCTATTGTTTTTCTATAGGGGTCCTTAATTGTATTTGAGTAATCTCTTCCCTTTGTGGAGTGATGGATTTTTCCTTCTTATATTGGGTTCCTCCTTTTTTAGGTGTGGTGTTCCTTTTATCTTGTCGGGAATATTTAGATGAACACCTAGGTTTAGGGTGAAACCCTAGTTATTTTTGTTGGAAGTGATGGTTGAATGTATGCATTGTTTCGGGATCCCTTACCACCCGAAATAATTACTACAAATGATCCTATGATAATAAAAACTCAAGGCGCAAACATGCATGATCTTTAGCACAAATTTTGTAATGATTGTTAAACTAGTGGAAACGTGCATGATCTTGAGTACACAAAGAGATGCAAATGCATGTGAGGTGCCAACACATCTTAATTCAAACTTTTAAATATTTTTGAACGTTAAAACTCATAAAACTCATAAAACAACGCATTTTCTGCTATTTGCAAGAATAAATGTATTCTTGCAATCAATGTCTTTTTGCATCAAAGGCCTCAGTTAACCTATTTGCAACCCAGTAGTGGCATAACTATGGTGATGTGTCTTATTCAATTCAAACCATGACTTGTATTAACTTATAAAGAGAAAGGAAATGATGAAAAACAAATAGGAAAATAAATAAAAATTAAAATGACTCAACACATGATGGAAGAGAAACTAAGTAAAAACTGGGTTGACAGATCGATGGGTTGATGGAGGAATAGAAGGAAGAGGTGAAGACCCAGGATTTAACACATCCAAGTGTCTCTAAGTTAATATCTCAATCAATATCTGAATCCATACTCTCATCCATTGTTATACATCTATCCAAACCTATTAAGTGTTCTTATGAATCCATCTCTATCCATATTCTCCATGACTCATCTATTGAACCATTCTAAAATTATTTTTATCAAATACATGTAACAACATTTTGAAACACTTCAAACTACTCGAAAGATAAATAATTGATTTGCATAGTTGTTTCCTAGACTCCCCCTGTTCAATATTCATATCACATGGGAGTATCCAAGCTAGGTGGCTTAGAAAAATACCCTCTCCGATGTGGATTAATCTTCCTCTCCATCTATGGATACCTCTTCCTTTTCATCCTCTTTCTGAATTTCGTCATCATCCTGATTTTTGACATCTTCTTATTCATCCTCTACCTGAATTTTGACACTTTCCTCTTTGTTTGTAAATTCATCATGGTCTTGTGTTGCTGCAAATCCTATAAGTACAATTCCTTGTCCTTGTTCTTCATTTACCTTCTCTTCTTGTTTTTCACTTATTCTCCAAGCCTTCTTGTATCTGTCATCAATATTTTATTTCATGGGAGGATTGTATCTACAGTTTTGAGCTATGTGTCCATAGTTGTAGAATTTGTAACATTCAATATTATGTGGAGCCACATAAGCATTTCCTGCATTTTCATTTCTTTCATAATCCCTACAATCAACAACTTTATGTCCAAAGTTAGTAAAATTAAAACAATGACCATAAAATAAATTTATATAACTCAGAGTGAATGATCTTCTTTGTGGTGTAGTCCTTCTGAAATCATGCCTTGGCTCATCAAAATATTATCTTTGGTTGTTTCGTTCACAATGATTGAAGCTTCTTTGTTTCCTAAATCCATAAGGTCTTCTATATTCATTCCTTTGCGAGTCTTGTTGACCATGATTCCTTCCTTTGAGAACTTCTGCATAACTCCTTTGTTATGTTGCTTTCATCATGGAGCTTGAACCTTCCTAAAAATGAAAATTCTTGTATCCTAGTCCATATTTTTCACTGTATGGCCTTTGACTGTTGAGAATGTTTTCTAATACTTGAGAACTTTTCAATTTCTTTTTGAGCTTGTTGACTTGAATGTCACGATTTCCTTTTCAAGATTCTCAAACTCTTTTTCTTTATTTTGATATTCCATTTTCCCTATTGATATTCCTTTTCTTTCTTGGGATCTTCCTCTTCATCACTATCTCACTTCTTGGCATAAGGACACTTATTTGCAAAATT
>JZKD02S0177700.1:127862-150354 GCA_000966675.3 Picea glauca
TAATCACCTCCAGGTGATGTATTTTTGTACATAATAGGTTTACTTTTATTTTTGTAAATATTTTTGAAATAAAATTTCCTTTTTCCTTTTTCTGTTTTTTCAAATTATATTTATTTTACTACCATAATAAAGCCTCTACTAACTTTTTTCAAGTTTGGCTTATTGGGGTTTGTGTTGCAAGCTAAGAACTCAATTTGCATGGGGATAACTATTTGGGTGACTTGATGAAGAAGAAACACCTTGCATTTGGTACACAAGAAACGTGTTATAACTTATGGTCACATTTCTTGGAAAGAATTCATGATACTCTATTATCGGAGAAGCCTAAGATTATGTATAAAATAGATTCAAATGATTAAATTGAAAATATATTTGTTCTCTTTGTAATCACTCCCACTTTCACTCAGACCTGCATATCAAATAAAATATTGTATCACCCCACTTTCCAAGCACCCATTGTAAACACATTATACATATATTACAAATTTGAAAGGTGAAATATACATCTTAAATGAATGGGAAGTTGAAAGAACTAATAATGGTGTGGGAAGTATAAGTAAACATGTTAGGGATATGGACACTTGATGGCAATGGGGCCATGCTTCTTTGATACCAAGGTAACTTTGTCAAGGCTATTGATGCTCGCTAGCAGCGAAGCAATGCCTGGAGAAAAGAGACGAGGAACACACAACTATCTATAAATAGTAAAGAACATGATTGTGTGGTGTCTCTCTCCTCTCATATGTATAAAATGAGTTCCTATAGTTATAATCATGAATATCATAAAGGTTGTTACTACATTCTTGTATTTCAGAAAGAGAGAGTGTTGTGGGGCCCATGGTATAGATCAATCTATAAAATTTTCAGAAATTATGTTGTTAAGGATTCATAGTATGAAGTTCAATATGAAACAGAGATAACTGGTTCTCCCAAAAAGTCTCCATTTGTTGTGACACACACAAAAACTTACTAAAGATATCAAGTTTTAGTGGGTACCCATACTACCAAAATTTTCCAAGGTACTACTCTCCTTACCTTAATGGTTATTCACTTTTGAGATTGATGTTTGTATGCAGTCGCCAAAAACATTTTGATGCAAAGTTTGTTAATACTACTCAAATCCACCATAACAGATCCTTTCCAGATGACCCCAATATCCTTAAAACCTTTTTGGAATTGAAACCATTCTCAATGATTTAAACCCAAAATCCTCATTCATGTGACCTCAATCAAATATCATCGGCACCTGACTTATGACCCATAACGGTTTCTCAAATTTGATATTCTCGATGATGACGTATTAACAACGTCATAATCTTTGAATCATTATAGAGGCATGCATGTGGTAATCTATTTGTTTATTCTGACAACATTATATGCGACATGATTGATTGCTCGATTGTCAGAAGGGAATTAGTCCTTTATATAACACGAGGGAGAGGTGGTCCCAAACACTCCCTAGTACTTTAATGCAATATAATACGACATCTATAGAATACCACATGTCCACATGGAAATATCTTACTAGCATGTCACCCTTAAATAAACCCATCGTCATCGGAGAATATCATAAATAGGTTTCATACCCTTTACACCAGATCACCAACGATGATATGATTCAAGGTAGATCAACGACGATGACATCATTTGAGGTAGATCTTCGGTGATATGTTCTCATCATGACTTGACGACCTATATTGTCCAATTGCCAAATGACAACACCATGACCTGTTAAATTTTAATCCTTCACAAATGAAACATTCGTGAAAAAAATTCTATGAAGATAAAAGGGAAATATCTATCGTCAATTGCATAAATTGTCATAAAATAAATCCCTAAAAATTCATTGTTTCCCCTTACACACTGACCCATCTTTAAAGAACAAATATTAATCAAAATGATGTCATCATCGATAAACCTTCTTATAATCTCTACTTGCGAATCAATTTTTTTTCTAATCGTCGACAATGATGAGATAAAAAAACTCTTTTCATGATCATTTCTACCACGATATTGATACCAATGGAAAAAATTTCAATCCTTAATCTATCGCTTACACTACAATATAACAGTAATATACAATCGATCACCTCTGTGAAATTTAATGAACAATTGTATGCCTTTGACCGAGTCATAGATGTAAAGAAGTTGGTATCAATTTTGTAAGGTTTGGTGAAAATTAACGATATAACAACCCTATTAATGAACAATTGACATAACTCTAGCTGCAAAATTGTTAAGAACATAAATGTCGTTGTTGTAAAGGAGCTAAGAAAGTTCTATTGTAAATTTGTATTCTCAGGATAACAAGTATGTATTAAGAAATCTTGAAAATTACCCTTATCAGTAGAAAATCCGAAGGTGAAGTAACTTTATTTTGAATCAAAATTCATGCAGGTTACAAAATGTCCAAGATGAAGACCATAAGAGAAAAGAACGAGGCATCATCTGGTCCTACCCCTTTTCTAGGGATAGATTCTTTCAACATTACAGATACAAACAATCATGATGGGAGCAAGAATTAAGTGAAATACCAATATATATATATGATATGTTCTAGAATGAAATGTATTCATCTAAAAGTCATAGCATTGACGAGTACACGAATAACAAGTAAAGCGATATTCACACTATAACAGCTCACCTAACTCTTTTTCCTTATAATCATGCTGCTAGATGGTGTTTCACACACTTGCAGAAAGACACCATAATGATAGTCAATTCTTCTAGAATTCTGATTGCATCTGTAAAATCTAAAGATATCAAGATTCATTAGAAAACCCTGAAAATCAACTGTTTCATTGGATGAATCATTCGTAGAAAAAATCGGAGTCAATCGCAAAGAATTCAAAGCATTTATGGAGAATCGGTTTGTAGATGAAGAATGGTCGGTGAGGAAACCAACACCCATTTTAGGATGGAATGGTTTGTGATGGCTGATATAATATTCAAGACTAGGAAAGCATTCAAATGGGAAAAACTCTTATCATTCAACATCTCAACGTGAGATCAAGAGGCTAAAGGTATGAAAAATATCAACTTCTACATGAAAACTTATCTCATAGATGCATTTTTTTTAGTGCGTGTATTTATTTCTTTTAAATGGGATTGGAACCCAATCCAACCCCCAATTCATGAATATTGTTATCAATTATGGGAAGTGAACTTCAAGAATTATTTATATGATATCTATGATTATTTCCTGACTCCCCTACACAAATCAATATTTGGGTTTCACCATTACTAAATGTCTCCTGGAGCTATCAAATATTTACAAGAGGTTGGAGATTGGTACATGAAGAAATACTACACCTATGTCGGGATATATGGGTCTACAGGACCACCTCATTTGCTACCTAAATATGTACCCAACAATTTTTGGGCTAGGGAAGTAGCATAACTGACAATCGATAAAGGAGTCATCGCATACTTATTAGAGAAAAATAAAATATATTGGCCAAATTTTCCTATTCACATAGGCTAATACTCTCTGTTGAATAAAAGACACAATGAGAAGGAAGAAGAGACTCTAAAAGAAATATGTCTATTCAATGGAGATAAGAAAGTACAAGATCCCTAGAATGTGGTATATGACCACTGAAAATATGTTAGGTTAGCCTTGCAAACAACCCATGAGGTTATATATGTAGAGGATATCTTTCGAGGTGCTTTTCATTTCAAAGAAGTGTTAAATAGACTCCCTAATTACTTAACTAGAGAACAACTTCACCAAGAAGAGCATGCTAACAAATTTATGGGGATAGAACAGTTTAAAGTGTTGCTTCAATAAGATATAGAGACAGATTCAGACAAATAACTAGAAAGGATGAAGAAGGATGAATAATTGGATAGAAAGGTAGATGAGGTTGAACAAATGCACCGTAAAATGAAGAAAGTTGAAGATGAAAATAAACGGGCTGAAATAAAAAAAAAAAAAAAATCATATTACAGAGAAAAATGGGGTGGAAATAGGTAACCTGGAATCTGAGACCAAAACTCAAGAAGATAAAGAGATTCAGATGAAGAAGAAGGAAGATGAAGAACAAGCCCTTCTAGCTGCTCAAAATAATAAATAAAAGGGAAAGGATGTTGAATTCAATGAGGGATAACTTGAGAAAATAGACAAAAATATGGTGACGAACCCTAATACTAGTATGGTCATGATCCCACAAGAGGAGTGCACTCCACTGGCATCTATTCCAGGTAGTATTTAACTCACATCACCAAGTTTGGGAATTGAATGTGAAATTATAGAATTTTGAGATTATTACTATAATGATAAGACTAAAGCTACTAAGAAAAGAGCTTCCAAAAGGAAAAGAGGAGGATAAATCCAAAACATAGAAGAAATAAGTGTTATATGGAAAGAAGGCCTAGATCCAAAGGAAAAATTTATTCAAGCAAAATCAATCCTCAGTGCCTTTGTTGGTGAAAATTCTATGTCAGTTTATCAAATGGATGAAACATTGGATATGACCAAATCATAAATAATATAACTATAAACTTCCATATATACTTTTAAGGACACCATGGAAAATGAATTCAAGAAGGAAGATGTGGAAGCGTGTCCACAGAGAAGATATGCATAGACAACTTCAACTTGAAGAAAAGGAACTAAGAGTAGAGTTTGAAAAACTAAAAGTCACACATGCTCAAGAAGTAATGAGGCTCAAAGGAAAAAAACTTGAGATCATTAGATAAAATGAAAGGATTGAAGAGCAAGTTCGGAGATTGCAGCAGGATAATCATTTCCTGGAGAATACTGTAGAAGAAAGTAAGAAGAAAATTTTATTCCCAGAGATAATTAAATAGAATCCATAAGATCTAATGAAGTGTTGAGATATATTTAGAATAAATGTGTTCTTTCATTACATGAAATTCAAAAGAATTGGTTCGACCACATGAAGATAGGTCAACAAATGAATTCCATGAAAGAGAAGTATAAAAACATTCAAGATGCATATGACCATATCATCTAATGGAAAGATGTTTGTGGTAATTTTCCCAACACATTGCCACTTTATACAACCAAGCAAAAGATGAAAGACCATATATTACTCAATAATGGGAATTGTTTTCTCAATAACATGGAGAATACTTAGGCAAAGGTAGAACAAGCTTGCAGAAAGATATGGAGATATTTAGAGGATCTACTAGAACAATTCAAAATGGAAAATATGGAAGACTTGGAAAAAGTAGGATCAAATCACACAATGATGGAAGATGTCGAGACCATAATAAATATGAGCATGAGATCCATTGATGCAATGAACGAAATTGACCAGGAAATAATGGAAAAAAGAATAGTTAAACCAAATCAATTGATCTTGTTAATCCAACATTTCGTATAGAAAAGAGAGGAAGTCTTAAATGCAAAATTAGTGACCCCTATTTGCGATAATGAAATTGATGTTGAAAACATGAAAGAAAGAAGAATGGAAATCATACTAGAACATTTAAAATTGTGTAAGGACTTCAAGGATCAAATGAAAACACCCAAATTCAAGCGATAATTTTAATCGTTATCTATATTCTGAATAATTTTGTAATTTTTCAAAAAATCCAATCGAGAAGTAAAATTGAGACCTTGTGATTGTCCTCTGAAAGAGTGACAATTACTGAATATGAAAATCCCTCTGTAATGTTTATAAAAAGGATGAATGTGAAAGAGAAGGGACTTTTGTTCTTTGTGTTGAAGGTTGTACTATTACTCCTAATTTAATGAAGAGAAAGAGGCCTTTTCAAAACTATGATTGTGGTGAATGTATCTTATACTTTTCTCAATGCATTTATCCTAACTTGAGTATCCCATGTTCAATCATATGATTTTTTTATACAATTTTCATGTATGCTCAGATGATCATAGTTTCCTTCATTGAATGCAGTTATAATATTGTTGTAGGAAATAACAATTAATTGTTATTGCTAATTAATAATATTATTTTTCCTATATTCCATTTGAATGTATGAACTAATTCTAATTCAAAAGGACATTTTACTTAATTATATTTAATATTCTCTAGTTATCTCCTAATTAAGATAGGATTAGTCTTGTTAGAATTGCATCTTAGAATAGTTCTAAATAACATCTTTTAGTTTAATTTCATATTTAAATTCGTCTAAGAACCTTCGATTATCATATTCAAATTTAAATAGTAGATTTAGTTTGGTAACCAGGCCAATATATTGGTTGGAAACACCACCCCAAATGAGAGTGAGTCAAATTGGGACTAGCTATTGGGAATTTTCTCTTACCTAATTGACAGGGCCTTTTGGACCCGTTAAATGAAATGGCACTAGAAGGAGGGCCATTGAACTAAATGGATGATAAGAACACTCAAATCCCCACCTCTTCCATTCCGCTTGTTATCACAACTTAGTCCAGTGATATTTAGAAACCTCACCTTGAGTACACTTTGTATCCTTAGTCTGGCTCTATGAACATGCCCACTCAAGTTACCACTCAATGTACTCCTTTCTATTCTGAACCTAATTTTTTGTCCTCGAATCTACACCTGTTCACTATACCTGAACTCCATATGATAATAAGAGAGTTCATTGAACATCTAGACCATGTCCTAACCAATTAGTGGAGTAGATAGACTGGTCACACTCATTGAATATTCGTTATCACAGGCTTAGGAAAACCTACAAAGATGAAACCCTTTCCTCCCCCACTCTTTCACCTACCAGGAAAATCCAACCATTGGAACCCAAGAGTATCACTTACCTCCTACTTCATAGGACCTTTCAAAACCCTCCAATTTAAATCTCAAACATTTCCTGCTCACTGGTGGTGGTGGTATACCTCTCTCTCCGCCAAAAATCCACCTCTCACACCAAGGGGTGAATCTGAAAAAAAATTAGAAGAGGAAGACATACCATAAAGTGAGTTAGAAGGAGAAGAAAAACTACAAATATTTATGTATAAACCTCAAAACACGGCTATAAAGAACCAAAACCTCGTACCTTATGAACCTTGGCTAATCTCAGATGCAGTCTCTATACCTGGGAAACTCAAAGACATGCCTAATAATCCCAAAACATTTATACCCAAGTTTGACCCAGATAAAAGGGATTCGAATGAAGACCATGTTAAGAAGTTCTTATTAGAAATAAGGCTCTAGAACATTCAACATGAAGATGTCATATTTTAGTTCTTCCCTCATACATTTGAGAATAAATCTAGAACATGGTTCTACTCTTTGGAAGAATCTTCTATTACTAGTTGGATAACATTCGAGACTATTTTTCTTAATAAATTCAGGGAAAAAAAACACTAGCTACTGTAGTCTTAGATATCTCAAGTATTAAAATGGATCCCGATGAGAAAGTTAAAGATTTTAATCAAATATTCCTTACTTTACTAAAGTGAATCCCTCTATATTCTAAACCCATTGAGGATGTCACCATTTAATTTTACACTTCATCCCTACCTATGTCTATGGTGATGTTTGTTAAAAATGGAGAGAAAGCTACCATGGAAGTGACTTTTCAAGAATCCCTAAAAATTGAAAATAGTATGATAAGTTTGAAGGGAAACCCCAGAGAAGAATTTGTTATCACTCTGTAAATTTGTCTAACTGATTAAAAAAAAGAAAGAGGTAACCTACAAACCAACTTTAGAGCTAGGTACTATCCTGCTCAGCGCAGAGAGGGCTCTCTCTTGTCACTTGGTACTTCTTTGAAGATCAATGGCGAGGTTTTGTTGTTTTGGGTGTTTTTTTATAATTTTGTTGGAAAGGAAGGGGAGGGACACTTAGGGATATGGAGTCAAACTTCTAAAAATGAATAGAAGCACTGACTGGTCAGTATAACTCTCTAGAGGATAAAGGCTAAATGAGGCACTAAATATGAGTTATAATTTGTAAATTTGTAGAGTGTAGGAATAAAATAAAACATATAACTGCATCAGAGCATTAAATAAATTAATTATGAATTAGTTAGGAAGAACTTAACACAATTTAAATTTCTTTATTCGAGAGCATCAAAAGATGAATTATGGGCCTTTGACTATCCAATTTAAACAAAAGACAGTGAAAATGAAATCAGAAATACAAGAGATACATAAAAACAGAGGAGACAAAACTCATTTCACCACCATTAGAATCTTTACATGGAAACTTCAAGACTTCTGCATGTGTATTCAATTCAACTTTAGAAAATTACATTCAAGTTCCAAATAGATAAGATTGTTCCCTTGCACTTCTCCCAACCCCTAATACATTTGGAACCCCTAATATTTATACAATTCGAGTTCCTTAGGGTTGAAACTGATTACAATGATAAAATGGAAATGTTTCAGTTTTTGAAATTGATTACAATGATTACAAATGACAGTTTCGTTTTGAAACAGATTACAATAATTAGCAAGAAAACATTTCACGATCTAGTTTATGATTACTCCAACTCTTCAATCCCATTATTTTCCACTTGTTCTGCTCTGGTCTCTAACCTACTCTGCCATCTTGAGTGACATATGGAAATCATCTACTGGACCCTAGAAAATTGCACTTTGTCTTACCCAACCATACTATCTCCTTCCATTGCAAGTCAGAAGGGATGTCATAATCTATCATTTATTTGATCAAGATCTCTAGGTCAACTTCGGAAGCATATGACATGATTAGTAGTCCAAGTTTGACTTCTTTGAACTGATTCAAAATCTCAAAGTATGTAATCATATGCTCAACCATTGTAGCTCCTTTCAGATTTTCCTCGATGTTTTCAAACCTGGAGTGATCCATTCTACATTGAGTGAGGCAAGCATTGTATTCTTATTGATCATATAATTTTCCTTTTCTATCTGAAAATGGTGGAATTCCTTTGATTAACAATTATTCAAACAAATCCTTGAACTCTTGTACACTTTTATCCATCTGTGTTTCCTTAGTCTGTACTAATTTCAATGGGTTATGTTTAGAAATAACCCTCCTGGCCCAGATAATCAATGAAATTATGTCTTTAACTCCAATGGTATAAATTTTTGCTGTAAGAATGGAGTTGAGTAGATTTATGGAATTTTGGGCCCATTCTGATGGCTTCTTTTCTGAGGTTTCATTTACAATAGTGCACCTGCTTTTGGATGTAATGGATATGATGTCTTTATAATTTATGAATTTTAAATACACTCTGAACTTGGCATCTTCAGCAACTATAGAATCCCAGATGATATGCTTGGCCCTCTGCAACAGGCCTTTGCCTATTAATATCATCTTCAACTTTTCTATCCTTTCCTGCAGGACTTTGTTCTCCTTTTGAAATTGAGCCATTCTTTCATCTTTTACTTGCATCTCTTGCTTCAATTTCTCTATGTTCCCTTTTAACCCTTTAATTTCTCCTTCTTTCAAGCTAACTTGTGACATATCTTGGACAAGTATTTCAGTGTTTGGCCAAGCTTCTATAGTAGGAGGTATGACTACAACCCTGTTTAGCAATTCTCTCTTTTCTTGTGACCACCTCACCTTTTCCTGTTCTAGTTGCAATTCCCTAGCCTTGTAATCCACTGCCTCTTGATGAAGTGTTTCATTTTCTTGTTCTAGAGAAACCAATTAAATTGTTTGTGGATGCTCTGTGGAATATATCTTCAATTTATTATTCAAGATTTGAATCAATTTTTCACTTTCATCCAATGAGGATTTCACCCCTTGAGGGCCTTCAGATTACAACCTCTTGACCTGAGTCTTCCATGCTCTTCTAGATGATTTTTATTTCCTCAAGTTCCCTTCCAATTTCATTGCATAAGCTGACAACTTTGAATTCTTCAAGCTTAGACTCAAGTAATAAGAATATAACATACCATTGGTATTCCTATGAAATTTGACCTTGGTTGGAGCATTGATGTTGTCATACCTTATCTTGATCTCAGATACTTTGTCTTAATATGCAACTGCAATGTTAAAGGTCCTCTTCTCAATATCCCTTACTGTGAACAAAGAAAATTTGTGCTGAGAAATATTTTCCACTTCAGGGACTAAATCCCTCATCTCACTCAAAGCTATGTTTCCCTTCTTAGCATAATGTTTTTCCAAGTCTTTTTTAGATTGAATACTTCCTCTGGTGTTTTATCAAAGATGTGTTTTTTGTTGCTAAAGGTTCTTGAGATCCCTTAACTTAGGAGTTTTGTTTCCTTTTCAACCTCTTCAGTGTTAGTTCCACTTTCCACTATATATATATATTTACTCATTCTATGGGATCTTCTTCCTCTAAATCCACTATCTGTGGAGACCATGTAATATTCATCTTCTTAGGAGCAGTCTGTTGATCACTTTGACTATCATTTTCTGAGGAACTTGTTATGTTTGACTTTGTTGCAGGGTTGCCTCCACTTGTTGTGTTTGAGTTGCTTGCAATATTGCTTCCATATCAACACAGACTTCTAGGTTTTCCATCTTATCATTACCCTCAACATGTTCATGCTCATAAGGGGCTTGTTTTTCATCAATATTCTCTTTGATGTGGATCATATACTCTTCCCTGTAGCTATGAAAAAACAAACTCTTTGAGATTTTCTTGAATCTGAGATAAACAACATATGGATTTGACAATGAAAAGGCCAATGATAAAAGGGAATTTGAGGTTGGAGGGTTTGTGAAATTTTAGGAAATTATTTGTCTCAAATATAATTCTCTGCCTAATGAATTCAAGGGAAAATATTTTGGGGGTCAGAAAAATAGGCAACAGATAGGGGGATTCATGACAACCATAAACCCAGATTATTGTAGAATGCATGAATAGTACCTAGTCCCCCACTCTCTTTTCTGGATTTGGTTGTAGATAGATCGTCATGTCATCCACAACTCTAGGTAGGTTGGTGTTGAAAATCAAATTGTAAACCTTGAACATGACTTTGTTTATGAATATGAGCAATGTAATCCTTTTACATTCTGTTGATATAAAGGTTGCTTCAGGAAATTCTCTCTTATTGGTTTCCAAGAAAATATTCAGCATATAGGTTTAGTATCTGAAATGCCTTAGAGAGTGAAAATTCACTAGATATTTATGGATATTATCAGCTATGAATTGATCAAAATTGATGCATACTGACAGAACAGACTCTGACTGAAAAAAGGTCAAAAGGAAACCGAGCATGACTTAGACCACATGTTTGTCATTATCTATACCTAAAATTTGACTCAGTACGGAACATACCCATTGGACTTCAATAACCATTATACTCACATTCATTGGAAAGGACAGACTCTTTGAAATATGTTATGGTTTGACAATTGTCTGTAAAAACAAATCTCGGCCCTCTGATGGACACTCTCTATATACCCTAATTAGATTTTCTTCATTAAAAGGCCCATAATTTGCCAAAAAATACTCTGGCATATCGAGGGAATCTCGAATTGACAGACTCTCTACCCTACACATGACCTCGGACCCTCGTTTATTCACGATGAACTTTTCTTCATGTGAATATTGTTCAATGCACCAACTTATAAATTCGGGAAAGGGACAAGTGATTTTGATAGCATAACGAACTATGGTGGCCTGGAATGCTTCAAGGAATGGTATATGCCTTCCTACATTATCAGACATGTTGCTTCTGGACACAGATATGGGAGAAATGGTGATTTCGGTATAAAAGACGTTTGAATCTTGCTCAATTAGGGCTTCTTAATTCACCACAAGGTCTTGTTCTGTTACTGAAGTTATGATAGGATCCATGGTTGAGATGAAAAATACCTAGGAATGAGTAAAAATGGCATGCAATTGGTGTATTGTTGAGCTGTAGTTGAACGCGGGTCGTCACGCCAAGTTTCAAATAGTCCAGTTGTTCAAAATAATAATAAAATACATAACAAATTCCCTTTTATACCTTTTCCAAATTCTTGGGGTGTGAGGAAGTGGTTTGGGGAAACCCGCTTTTCACTCTGAAGTGCACCTGGTGGTGCCACATAGCCTTGACCGAAAACCATGGTTTAGATTTTAGACCGCTTTCTAAAATTATCCTCTGTGTAGATTTCCCCCCATAAATTATCCTCGATCGTCGATTTGGAGAGATCGTGATCTACGACGTATCGGGTTCCATCACCTTAGCACCCCCTCCAGATTTATCCCCTTCTCTAGTTTATCAGGATTCCAAACCGATTTAGCACCTTACCAGATCCTGAAATCTCGATTTCACATAAAAAAATTAATGGTGATAATAAAATCCTAGAAATATAAATCTAAAACGAAGACCAAAGCCACTGTTACCAATTCTTCAGAAGAAAATAAATATATTTATTCTATGGACATGGAATCCCTCTAGAGAATTGTCAAGGAACTATCCAATGAACTAGTTGATTTGAAGAATCATAGTGGGGAAGGATCTTCTAATACCAAGATTTTTTTTTAAGTTCCAATTTAATAAAGACAATAACACTCCTCCCTTTATCAAAAATAAACCCTTCTCCATCAAATCAGATTAATATGGAAGACATTGTTCAATCTCTACAACATTGGGCCACTGAAAATTTGGTTGAATATAAATATGAAGAAGAGGATGAAAATGGACCAAAGGAACAATCCCATGAAACTCATCAATTACCTAAACAAAAATTGAATTCCTTTTGGGATATATCATATGAATTCGAAGAAGAGGAAGAGGTAGAGGAAATAAATATGTCCCAAAATGTTGTGACCACTAGGAATGCAAGCAAGAGGGCTTGCTATGATATCTTTTCTTCTTGTGAACCTCTGAAAACTGATCCTCACACTCAGAAGACATCCGATGATCCTTCCAAACAAACCATTCCTTCTAATTATGTAACAAATTTGCAATATGATTTCTTGGAAGGCCTAAAAAGAACTAAGGAAAATAATTTTTTGTTTGAGCTTATGACACTTCCCCGGATTCAGGATAATTTTATTATAAGTCTACAAGGTAAGACTGCCAAATACTCCAAATAAATTAATGAAGGAACAAAGAAATGAAAAAGTAAAACTTCCCCAGCTCATGATGCCATTGCACCCAAAATATAGGTGGTTGTAAAGGCTTCTCTATATGGGAAAAGGTCAAGATCTACCACTACACCTTTTTTGTTTACTTTTGAGATTTTCAACAAAAATGCACATAAGTGCACATCCCCTCCTTCTTTCATGGAGGTTTCTTCTTCTATAGAAGAAGAATATTAAGATCCCTTCTATTGGTTCACTGTGGGTAGACACTAGGTTCAACATTAAATCACCAACAAAACCCTAAAGATACCGGCCCTTTCGGCATCACCTGCAAGTAGTTGAAGTGTCACCTGAAGTACCTATGAGGAATACAGGAACCAGGTTTCCACAGTCATGGGGGAATATGAGGAATTCATTCTAAATATTTAATTAACATTCATTCATATACCTTGTGCATGAAATCATAACAAAATAACAATGTTTGACAGATTCATCTTATTTAATCATTCAACAAATGCACGAAGCCATCAGATACATATTCATATTAACCATTAAGCATATATTACATGTGCGCAATAAATAGAGTAAACTTCATGAAAACAACCACATTAGAACACATAAATTTAACATCGTTCACCCCAAATTGGGCTATGTCCACAACGAAAAGATTCTTATATTATCATTCAATATTTTTATGATCAACTTTAGATAAGGTAAGGAGGGCATTTTGTTGGTTATAAGTTGAAGAGGACAAGGTGAGGAGGTTAGGATGATCCCACTAAATCATGAAAGCGAGTAAGATCCAAACGATTTGGAGGCCACCTCACCATAGAATATTATCCTTCTAGAAGCATCGATAAAATGCTCGTTTTTCCCACGCACAAGAATTTCTGCACCCTAGCTATAGTGCAGCCTGCGGAAACTAGGAATTTTCTCACCCTGGATATAGTGTAGCCTATGGAAACCAGGAATTTCTTCACCTTGTCTATAGTGCAGCCTGTGAAAACCAAGAATTTCCTCACCCTGGATATAGTGCAGCCTACGGAAAACATGAATTTTTGCACCATGTGTATAGAGCAACCTGTGAAAATCCTCCAAAATAGGGTTTTTACAAAGGAAAATACAACTTCTTCTCTCAGGCAAAGTTCTTCTCCCTTCTTTCTTCAGGAATTTAGGCCACTGACCCCTCTAAAAGAAACAAATAGGTTTACATCATTAACGATCATAAGGGTGATGAAAATAATGTGTAACAAAGAGCCCCCCAAAGTATGAAGTTAGAACAGAGTGATAGCTGAAATACTTTGTCGAGTGTGTGTAGGGAACAAGGAACATGTCGGTTGGAAACTTGCCAACAAACAAGGAAATACAGTACAATAATACATCATCACTGAGGTAGGGATTCCCATACTCACAATAAAAATTACTCAAAGGATAAATGCCGACATGCAAAGATCCATGTCAAATAAGACAGACCATGGCCACCAAACATACACTATGGATCCATGCCATTATGACTCAAATCTAAACATAGCCACCAAAAATACACTATGGATCTATGTGTTAAAGACTCAAATTTGAACATAGACACGAGACATACAATGTGGATATATGTATCAGTACACTTATTATAATCTAACACAACCTGGATCTGTTAGAAAAGATCCAGGGTCTTCATCTCCACCACTCTATAGTATGAATCTAACCATGTGAATACATGTGTTGAAGTCGAACATGGTAGAAACCACTTGATTACCGGTCATTAATGAATATCGTTAACAAGTGTGAGGGAAATCACCATTAATGCCAATGACTCCCAAGGTACTCTAGTACAATCCAACGAATGTGAATCAATGAGTTGAGGTCAAACACTCAACATAATATACTGATAAGGGGTCAATAATGAAAACCCATTGTCGAAAGTGAGGAAACCTGCCATTGAGGCATGCAAGTTCCAAGGTACTAATTAGTTTCTAAGTCTAATTCCTGGACAATGACTTGTATCCGGTAGTTGACATGGTGACCTCTTCGGTAGGGATATTGGAGCCTGACCTCCTTACCCCTCTCGTGACCCTCGACATGTGTTCCTTCCAGAGTGTGCTTCTTGCATCGAGTGAAGATCTCTTGGAGGCCATGACTGAGTTTTGTCCATTGACATGGTGTCCTTCTAGAGCACTATCCTCTTGGAAGCCATGATCAAGAAGAGATTTTTGAGCATGGTTTTCTACTTTCAATCTCGTTAAAAAATGAAACCAGCTGCGAGGATAATTTTTGTGTCTCTATAGAAACATCATTAAAAAATGAAACAGAGCTTATGAGCATAGTTCCCGTTTCTGTGTCAAACTCAATAAAAAATGAAATAGAGGTCTGGGGATTGAACCTGGATTCCCAAGCATAGTTCTTGTTCCTATGTCAAGCTCGTTAAAAAATGAAACAGATTGTTCCCCCTCTCTGTTTGAGTCAAGTCCTTCGTCTAGTATTTGAAACTTCATTTCATTCTACTTTGCAGTTGGATGAAACGAAGCTTGGGGGGAATTTGCCTCAGCCTCTAGACTTCATGCTGAAGTTGAGCCCCTAGTTTCTTAACTTGGGGGATAAGTACCAACCATCCCTGTGTTATGCGTTGGGAAGTCCAAGCATAGTTTTCTATGGTTCAAGATTGTCTAAAAATGAAACCACCTACCTCAAACATAGTTTCCTCTCGTTTAAGCTTGTGTAAAAATGAAGCCAGCTCCAAGCATAGTTTTTTTAGCTTTAAGCTTATTAAAAAATAAAATATATCCCAAGCACAACTTTTTTTTGTTTTAAATCTTGCGTAAAAATGAAAACAATCTCGAGCTTAGTCTTTGTTCTTTCTCATGCTCGTAAATACATGAGAATAAGTTACCGATCTTAGTCTTTGTTCTTTCTCGTGCTCGTAAATACATGAGAATGTAACCGAGTATAATTTTATCAGTTTTTCGGAATCGTAAAGGTTATACGAAAAAGGAACCCCCTGGAGTTCCCTTTAAGCTATTTTCAAACTCTATAAGTATGAAAAGATTGTCGAGGGACCTTGTTCTTTTCACGCTCGTAAATATGTTTGAAGAAAACGTTTGATGGGTGATAGTTTATCACTTTTTCAGTCTCATTAAACTATTTTATCAAAAAGGATCAGGGGGAGTTTTCTTTAAGTGTTTTTCAAACTCTCTAAACATGAAAAAACCCCGAGTTTTCCTCCCTTTGGACTCGTTAAAGAAACATCGAAAGACCCATAAGGGACCGAACCACTCCTTCTTAGGATTCATTAAATATAATATGAGGGACTCGTCCGAAGGATGAGCTTACATCAACAAGCATATTTTATCCTCCTCCAGCTTGCATAAAAATAAAGAGGTACTCGCCATAAATGGTGGGGGGGAAATTGGGAAATAAATGTGTCTAAACCTATATTCCATGGAAGAGTCACCTTTCAACATGACACCTTTTCACTTTCTTTGTGTCTAGGTTGGGAAAATCCACTTGTCTCTTGATCATACTCCTTTATAAGATTACAAATCGGTCTGTGATCCCTGTTGTTGAGTCAGTGTTTCCAATACAGTTGTTGTGTCGTCAATATGTTCAAAGAGAAGTTCAACCCATAAATCCTTCTATTGCATCGACCATTTTTGTAGTCCTTAAGCCTTCTATTTTGTCGGCCATCCTTGAGTCAGTCCTGAATCACTTGTTAGTCTGATCTACTTCAAATATTGTTACCCATTTCATGTCATTGATGTGGGATACATTAAGGCCCTCCTGTGACGAGACTTTTCCTGTTGACTTCAACTCATTATCCAAGAATTAGACTTAGAAACTAATTGGTACCTTGAAACTTGCATGCCTCAATGGCAGGTTTCCTCGCTTTTGACAATGCATTTTCATTATTGACCCCTGATCGAAAGATTTCATCAAGTGTTCGACCTCAACTCATTGATTCACATTTGTTGGATTTTACTAGAGTACCTTGGGAGTCATTGACATTAATGGTGATTTCCCTCGCACTTGTTAATGGTATATACTAATGACCAATAATCAGGGGGTTTCTACCATGTTCGACTTCAACACCTGTAATAACATGGCTAGATTCGTAATATAGAGTGGTGGAGATGAAGACCCTGTAACGACCCTTGATTATTAATTATAATTAATTTAATAATATAATCCTAAAAGATTAGCTAAACTATATTTATTTATTAAAATAAAATTAACTAATTATTTATTATTAATTAGTTATTCTTGATTATGATTAAATTAAGTATTAATTAACTCATTAATTAAGAAGGTAAATAAATAAAGGTGGATAATAAAATATATTATTAAATTGAGTTACGTTCCCGAAAATGGAAACATATTAAAGGAAGGGATACGATATTAATGAAGGGGGGATAAGGCATTAAAGAATGGGATAAGAAATTAATAAGGGGGAGATAAGGAAATTAATGAGAGGGAAGAGTCGGTGAAGAAGGGATAAGGGGGGAAGGAGTTTGACGGGAGGATTATTCTACGGGAGTTGGCCATGGATTTTGGGAGCTCTGAGTATTGCAGAGAGGGAGGGAAATTTTGTGAGTGGCTTTGACACAGTACACCGGAGTTGCTGGGGGTTTTGGGCACGGAGGGCCAGGATATCCGTTGATATCCTGGGGCTAGGGAGCTTACCTAGTTGGCAGGGAGGACGGTTTTGGGTAGTGTTTTTCAAAAGCGGGAAGAAAGCAAGCAGCGGGCAAACATAGGATAATAACATCACCTTAAGGTATTTATTTCAAATTTTGCATTGTTTTAATCTCGTATAGAAATTTATTATAATTGATAAATAGGCGGGCGAATGAGCTAAATTGTAGAAATTTCTTGACTTTTATTGTTATGTTGTAAATTAAATGGTAGTTTAATTAATTCAGCCATTACATTTGGTATCAGAGCCCTGGTTCAAAATCTAGAACCAAGGGCACACTTGAGAGTAACCATCCATTCCAATATCAAGCACATTTGTCTTGGGAAATACAAGTTACTGATAAGAAATTGTAAAATAAAATAAGCAATCGATGGAAACAATCTCCATCAATGTTATTTAGATATAAAAGTTGATCATGTTATGATGAGATGAAGCATGGAAACATTCGTTACTCTAAGGGTTTTGCAAAAGAAATAGAATATAACAATGCAAACTTGTTCCCTGTTGATTCGATGTCATACCGTTCCACTAAATTTATGTGGAGTTCCAATATTTGGTTTAATTTCTAATCACAATCATTCTAGAAATTAAATGCAACACACAATAATTTGTATTTGTAATAGAGAAAGTAGGAAATCCGTGGAAACCTCTCCATTAATGTTATTCAAAAAAATAATATTAATAGAGAATAAACATTCCAAAATCAAATATTATCAATGAAAAATTCAATTACACAATTTCCAGATCTATGAGTAAGCATTCCAATATTCTGCTAAACTTAACTTCTAGTCCATTCATTATGAAAATTAAATATTACAGATAAAATCAGATAAAAACAAAAGGAAATCGGATAAGGAAATCAGTGGAAACCTCTCCTAAAAATAAGACATTAGACATTAATAGAGAATAGGCATTCAACAACGTGTATCGGCCACATACCTGGAATGAGAAAGTGCAAACAATACATTAATAGATAACTTCAAATCTGAAATGAAGATAGAACAAGGAAGCAGATGAAAAATGCACCACCCATGTACAGAGTAGAGAAATTAGGGAGCATATATCTAAAAGCAGATAAACTCTTCCAAATTCATTCTGAAATAATTCCTAAATATTGGAAACATGAAAATGAAATAATTCCTAAATACCTGAAACAGAAAAATGAGATTTCAATTTTTATCCTTCAAGTTAGGCCTATTTCTGCCCTCAATTTCTTTGCACGTTTTCCCTGCTGCTCCTCAATACTCGTGAAAATGAAACACGAAACCCCAATTAAAACAGTCAACTAAGATACAGGTCTGCAACAAACTGACAAATTCGGATACGCATTCTTGGACAATGTCCTTGGCTTCCTTTGCGATCATGGCATTCACAGGAACTGCCTTCTTCATAACCCGTCTCTCCCTTAAAAGCACAGTGTTCATTAGCATGCAGATCTATTTTCATTTTCAAGTAGCTACCTCGGTAAGGATAGAACCTGGAACCACACAAACAAATGCAAGCAGATAGAACTGACGCCATAAGCTTCCTATAAAAAGAATATAAATCGCATTGCAAACAACACCAAATTCCCTTTTGGTCGCATCTAGGGTTCAGATCTGGGGCCTCTGTAAGCTACGTTTTTTATGTGTACCTACTGTGTTTTTCTCTTTCCCGTGAACTTAAAGTTTTATTAACAAGATGAAAGTTTACAAAATTAGCCATTATAATTGAATCACCTTGAAGCGTTGGGATAACCTTACCTTTTAGCTCAACCAGGTAAGACTATTTTAAGAACCTTCTTCAAATAGGAAGACTGGCTCCCCATTTTTCAGCTTGATCGGTGCTAGCTAATTGTCAAAAGATCAAGGGTTGCAATAACCATACCTTGTAGCTCAGGCAGGCAGGTGAGACCTTTCCCAAATAGGAAGATTGGCTCCTCATTTTTCAGCTTCATTGGTGCTAGTAACTAACTGTTAAAAGATCAAGGCTAAATTATTGGCATTATGTGCTTATTCTTGTAGCTTCCTAAATGTTTGTTGTCTTTTATAAAACAATGCCGCTGAGGATGATAATCTAATTTCACCTGGTTTTGAACTCACAACAAGCTCTTTACTATCAGCCCATCCCAACCATCTCTGTACACATTATTCATAATCGTTAATATTTACATTGATAACTACTGACGATATAGAATTCATCCTAATACACAAGGAAATTTGTCTGATACCCTAATTTTTCAGGAGAGGAACGGATGATGGGGTCTGTAGACATCGCATTCCTTTAGAGAAGAACACCAAACTACGTCCCGATATTAACAGCATGAATTTTATTCCAAAGCTTACTAAAATAAGTTCAAACACAGAACAAGCATTGCCACAGTGACAAAAAATTCCCCAGTAAAAACAAATGAGTAAAATAACCCCAAGCTAAGGCCCGATATTCAACAGAGTTAAATTTATTCAAAATCTCGCTAAGTCTGCCATGGCTGCCACTACTCTCTGCTTCATGCACCATAGAGGGAAACAGGGTTAAGCCTCTAGGATTTGAATTGAAGTAAACCCCAACACATTTGATTTGCCTGCAACACTACGCAAACGCAGGCAGGTATTCAAAATTTTGCATTTGAATTCGCCGAATTTGGCATGGCGGAGAGGTTCCCTGCAGATCTGAAGCTCGAAGCCTAGGAATCGAAACCTAGGAACAACTTAGGTATTTGGTACTGAGAGCGGAGGCTAGGCACGTGGGCCTCATGCCAAAAGCCTCACCTTAAAGGCTGCCAGGGAATGCCACGGATATATTTTTATATATATTAATGTTTGGTTTTAATGATTTTTTTAAAAGTATTAATACGTTTATTTATTTATTTATTAAATTATCATTTTTATTAATGCGCCTTTTAAATTAAATTATCATTTTATTAATACGCCCTTTTTAATAATTAAAATTTCATTTTTTTTATTAATTAAAATTTTAGTTTTATAATTTATTTAAAAGTGTTAATACGCTAGTATAAAATTAAATTATTAAAAAAAAAAAATATGTATATAGATATAAATATAATTATAAGTTTTAATTTAAATAATATAAGGCTAAGTATAAATTTTTATGGAGTCCGTGGGATTCGAACCCCGGACCTCCCCACCGTGAAAAGCTTTGACAATGGCTGCCCTACCAACGGGCCATGTGTTGTTTCTTTTACAAATAATTTCACAAATAAATACTTTAACTGTCATGCCCAAGACCACATGCCAAGCTATCAAGCGCCAAAGACATAAATGGAGGAGCCCACAAAGGGATGTATGTGCTCAACGCGGCGTCTTAAGAAGAACACTAACACCGAAAGGTACATAGCACTGGTGAACGCCAAAACGTGGCTGGCAATTAGGGACAATTATTCAGTTGCCATAGTTTAATCCTATTTAATCATTAAACATGGTAATTATATAACCTTACAACATTTTTTTATGTGATTAGGTAAACGTTTAAAAAAAAAAAAAAAAAAACACATTAGCGGATGCTGTGATAAATGCAAGAAAGTTATGAACGATAAATGTGACCCATTGATGTTGGAGGACGACTGAGAAAATGCCAACATCTTCAATACATAGCCATCAGATAATGGTTTAAGGTTAAATACGATTAAAAGATCATTAATTATGCCCATTGTCAATAGGTGTACGCCTTTTGGCGTAAATTAATAAACATAAGGTCGAGAGTCATTTTTAATCAAGTTGTAAGCATAAATTAAAAGAGCTCAGACTAGGACAAGCGGGAAGAAGGTGGCATATGTACTAGGAGAGTAAGCCTAGGAAGTGGCGAGTAAGGCGCAAATCTAGCGTAGCTACAGGGAAAAGGAACCAATAGTTATTTTTGTAGGGGCGAAGAAACGAAGCATATATGCTTAAACCTAACCCTAACCTAGCCAATCCCCTAATGGAGTAACGTCTGTTTACAGACAAGTAAAGAAAAATTATGCCTAACCCTGTTTCTAGTTTGAGTAGCACCAATTTGAAACATCCTGGAACTCACACTGACAACATTGGTGGATGCAGGTCAAAGCATACAGGATGGTCAAGACTCGAGGGAGTCGAGGCAGGGGAGCGTCGTCGCAAGCACCGCCAACACCGCCAGCGCCACCACCACCAATGCTCGAACTAGCGCTCATACTGCACTCGTTGGAAGCCATCAATGAGACTTTAAAGGGGCGACAACTGGCAAGGACTAAAGTGGAACCCCCACCGTCTGGAATGGGTAATCCCGAAGCGTCAAGGGATTCAGGGGGAGGACCTCCACCTGAAGACATCACGCGAGAGTTGCAGAAGATCAAACTTTCAGAGTTTTTCGGAGGTCGCGCCAGTGAACGCGCGGAAGCATGGTTGGAAGGCATGACAAGGTGTTTTGCCTTAAGAGACTATGCGTCCAACTCAAAGGCGAAGATCGCCATTTTTTCAGTTAAGGGACAACGCCCTGAACTGGTGGGGTAACCTGGAAAGACAACTGCACCTTACCCCAGAAACAATATCTTGGGAAGTTTTCGAGGAGAGGTTCAGGAGGAAATATCTACCGGCGTACTACGAGGAACAACAGGTTGGGGCATTTCATGCCTTAGTACAGGGAAACAAAATTGTAGAAGAATATGAGATCAGGTTTATGGAACTGGTCAAATATGTGTCGTATATGGATAACGACCAACGACAGGCAGAGCGCTTCGTCTATGGATTGAAACCTAGGATAAGAGCTATGGTACGGATGTGGAAACCGTCTTCAGTAGCAGAAGCGGTGGAAAATGCGTGTTACGTGGAAGAACATATGAACTTGACCGGGGGTACAAGACCGACATTTCCGCATCGCCCTGGATTCGTAGGAAAGGCCCCGAGGACATTTCCTAGGGGAGGGGGCTCAAGGCCACCGCCGTATGGTAACAGATTCGCGCCAAGG
>JZKD02S0177700.1:155110-168735 GCA_000966675.3 Picea glauca
CATGCAATTCTTGTACATATACACTAGTATGTATGAGTTTTCTTGACTTACTTACTAATAATGTCGGTTACTTGTTATGAATGTGTGAACCATGTTTCTTGTCCTTTGTACCATAGGATACCTTAACTTCGGGACGAAGTTTCCTGAAGGGTGGGTGTATGTAACGACCCTTGATTATTAATTATAATTAATTTAATAATATAATCCCAAAAGATTAGCTAAACTATATTTATTTATTAAAATAACATTAACTAATAATTTATTATTAATTAGTTATTCTTGATTATGATTAAATTAAGTATTAATTAACTCATTAATTAAGAAGGTAAATAAATAAAGGTGGATAATAAAATATATTATTAAATTGAGTTACGTTCCCGAAAATGGAAACATATTAAAGGAAGGGATAAGATATTAATGAAGGGGGGATAAGGCATTAAAGAATGGGATAAGAAATTAATAAGGGGGAGATAAGGAAATTAATGAGGGGGAAGAGTCGGTGAAGGAGGGATAAGGGGGGAAGGAGTTTGACGGGAGGATTATTCTACGGGAGTTGGCCATGGATTTTGGGAGCTCTGAGTATTGCAGAGAGGGAGGGAAATCTTGTGAGTGGCTTTGACACAGTGCACCGGAGTTGCTAGGGGTTTTGGGCACGGAGGGCCAGGATATCTGTTGATATCCTGGGGCTAGGGAGCTTACCTAGTTGGCAGGGAGGACGGTTTTGGGTATTGTTTTGCAGAAGCGGGAAGGAAGCAAGCGACGGGCAAACGGAGGATAATAACATCACCTTAAGGTATTTATTTAAAATTTTGCATTGTTTTAATCTCTTATAGAAATTTATTATAATTGATAAATAGGCGGGCGAATGAGCTAAATTGTAGAAATTTCTTGACTTTTATTGTTATGTTGTAAATTAAATGGTAGTTTAATTAATTCATCCATTACAGACCCTATATCGTTTCTCACAGATTCAAGTTGCATCGGAGTATATTCAGTTTGTATTGTTCCATAGATCCACATTGTATGTCTCGTGGCTATGTTCAAATTTTTGTATTTAACACATATATCCCACAGTGTATTTTTGGTGGTTGTGTTTAGATTTGAGTCATAATGGCATGGATCCACAGTGTACATTTGGTGGCCATGACCTGTATTACTTGACATGGATATTCACATGTCAACATTTATGCTTTGAGTCATTTGTATTATGAGTATGGGAATGCCTACCTCAGTGATGATATATTATTGTACTGTATTTCCTTGTTTGTTGGCAAGTTTCCAACCGACTATTCCTTGTTCGCTACACACACTCGACAAAGTATTTTAGCTATCACTCTGTTCTAACTTCATACTTTGGGGGGCTCTCTGTTACACATTATTTTCATCATCCCTATGACCGTTAATGATGTAAACCTATCCTTTGTCTTTAGAAGGATTAATAGCTTGAATTCTTGAATAAAGAAGGGAGAAGAACTTTCCCTGAGAGAAGAAGTTGTATTTTCCTTAGTAAAAACCCTATTTTGGAGGATTTCCACAGGTTTCTCTATACACAGGGTGGGTTGCTCTATACATAGGGTGCCGAAATTCTTGGTTTCCGTAGGCTGCACTATAGCTAGGGTGAGGAAATTCCTAGTTTCCGCAGGCTACACTATAGCCAGGGTGAGGAAATTCCTAGTTTTCGCAGGCTACACTATAGCCAAGGTGAGGAAATTCCTGGTTTTCACAGGCTTCACTATAGCTAGGGTGCGAAAATTCCTGTACCTGGGAAAAACGAGTGTTTTCTCGATGCTTCTAGAAGGAGAATATTCTATGGTGAGGTGGCCTCCAAATGGTTTGGATCTTACTTGCTTTCATGATTTAGTGGGATCATCCTAACCTCCTCACCTTATCTTCTTCAACCTATAAAAGGAGAGGAGTTCTCATGGAGAAATTTAGTTGAATTTGGCTTCAGATTGTTATCTTGGTTAGATTGGCTTTGAGCTTTTCTTTATCAAGATAGATTGTGAGTAGCTATCATATCCATGGTCTCAGAATCCTTGGAGCAAGAAGTGTGTGGGAAGCAAGGAATCGTTGGAAGGAACCTTATGACATCAAGGCATCTGGTTGTAATATCTCTTCCTATTATTAATATAATACAGTGACATGCTTCTTTATCATAGAATTATCTTTATTTTAATGCATAATTCCTTGATCATATGCATAGGTTGTCATTGAATATATTGTCTCTGCTTTCACTTTGGTTGGTTTGTGTCTCACTACAGAATCAATATCACAAGAGCACCAAAGCGAAGCAAGGACAACAAATACATAAGGAAGCGATATTCAAAGGTATTTCACTCATCCTTTCTTTGATGATAGATTCGATGATTAGAGCCTAGGGAAAGCGCGATGTTCTGTCTCGTTTTGTTCTATATCTAGGTGGATACAGGGAGATTAGTTTATGTCTGCATTTACCGATTTATGTTACAACATTATTGTCTTACAAAAGGTGTGAACTAAACTCATACATATATTTTAGTTACAACCCAACATTCCTTACCGTTTGTGCCTAAAATGCACACTTATTTCATTTTTCCTTACTCCCCATACATACCATCTAGTCTTTCTTAAATCATGAACTTAATCTTTGATTCACTCCTATCATGCCACACTAGCTCTAGCTACCTCTACCCAAAAAACCATTAAATACATATACATTGATATTAGGGATTATCCAATTACAAAGTAAACAAAGCCCAACTACTTGTTCGACAACACAAGTATTCCAATAGAGGATGAACACCTTCAGTAAGCACTCACACAACCAAATCAAATATCAACACACCGATGTTTTGACATGGTAAAAGCCTTATGGGGAAATATCCATGGACCCAACAAACGCGACCACTTGGAGCAGTTTATTAATGCAAAAGAAAAAGATTACAAAGAGATTTTACAAGAGAGTTTCTCACAATCGATCATCGGAAAATGACCCTCCATTCTCTTTAAATAGATATCATGGACCAATCGGGTGTTAATCCATGGATCAATGGTCGTTACGATGAAGGCTAATATTGTTGTGAGTGGGAAATCCCTGTACGGACTAGCACTTAGGGTTTTATTATGCATGCAGAAAAGACCTAAAGATTCCTACTTTCTACCATCGTCCCGGACCTAATCCCCATTATTCTTAAGCAAATACGTAGTTAAGAAGATCAAGTGAGCATACCTTATTTCGGGTGTTTGATATAAATCCTTCTTCACTCTTCATCACTCTTTGACTACAACTCTCCTCCCAAGGCTGACCTGCATCCACACAAAACAAACAAAGAACTCCACATGCATTTGATATATAGATTAATGGGTTAGAGATTTAATCAACATGTACGCAATAAACCATGAAAACCTCATATGGTGGGACGGGAAAAGTACTTCTTTATTATTAACTTCAAAAAATCAACTTACAATGATGAAGCCGACCACTGTTCCACGAACCTGGTCCTGGGATCCTCTTCAACTGTCCTCCAACTTCTTTGCTCTATACTCTCTTTGCACAAGGATGGCTAAAGGTTGGGACAAAGGGAATGCGCAATCGAGTATAGTTTCTTTACTATGATTCTCCTCTTCCAAATGGGACCCCTAACCCTTCTTTTATAGGCTAGAAGAAGCTATGTATTTGGTTGAACCCTCGACCATGCATGGCCGAAAGGTTTAGTTAACTCACCCAAAGCTGCGTGTTCCATCAACAACTTTCATTTTTTCATGCTTTTGTAGGTACACGCAGGTTGTTTAGGGTCAGATAGCATGTACACCTGTGCAGTAATGGAGTAGGGTGCGTGGGTATTTATAAAAGTTGTTTTTAAGAAGAGTTGATCAGCAGTGTTTTGGAAAAGAAGGAATTTGAGATGGCCTGATGCCAGGTAAGCATGTCTAGTGAAAATTAGGGTTATAACAAATGCTCCCTAATGTGTGAGGTCAGAAGAGAATATGATAGCTGAAATACATTAACAATCTTAACCAATGTGTCGAACAAGTGAGCCCAGGGACCAGAAATCATGAGGTGTCATCTGCAAAAATAACAATTGTCTCACCGAGGCGGGCATACCCATGCTCGGGATAAAATAAAATCATGGCTACCAATCAAATACACTGTAGATCCATGTCATATAACTATATAAAGTGCAGCTGTGAACAATACACAACAGAGCTACATCTCGAAATCAAAAATATATACGTGTAGAGTATCCATCTTCTTAGAAGCTGCTAAGGCCTAATGGCTGGAGATGAAGTCTTCAGAGCTCGAGAAACAAATTAAAAATATTCAAAACTCGGGTAGGAGTGTAATATGAGTGTACGACTTCACTACCCAGAGGTCTTCGATGGCTCATCGGTCATGGACTAGAGAATCTTGATGATCAGACTGAAGGCTTCATTAATTTCAAACAAAGACTTGATTGGACGATTAGGATGGTCAGGCACGAGGGCAAAAGACAAATTGTAGAGGAACTGACTCATGCTTGGTAAAATATTCCCTTGGACAATGGAATAAAAAATGATGAGACTCATGTAGCATGGCATTAACATAAGTTTACGAGACAGGAGGCAACGCAAACTCTCCATATGTTCGGAAGAATAACCAAACAGAGTAGGAAATAACTCTACGTAGAGAGAAAAGCTTCCTAAGGTCATATTAAATCGCATAGTTTGAAAAAAAAAAGACAGATGTTCTTTATCCAAGGGTGACTCATTATGCTGCCAATAAAGAAAATACTTTTCCCTTCCTCTTTTTGGGGTATATTTGATTTTTTTTGTCTTTTTCAATAATTTTGGAAAAAGAATAAAAGAATGTCATGTTACAATGGAGGAACGAGTGTTGCAAACATACAAGTTCAAGGCGTAAGGACAATACTTATGTTCAAAGTAAGGACACTCGGGAAAAATCCTCCAGGGGCCAAAGGTGTCAAGATGCAAAGGCAAAGTGCTACAGGGGTTGCATAAAAGGCATGCTTTAGATGGTTCAGTTGAAAGAAATATGGAGCCGGCATTAGGCCAAGGATGCAGGTATGCAAATGTGATTAATACAACACACAATGGTAACGTCCTTCAATGTGAATTTAACAAGCCCAGAGAAGGTAAGCTCGACGGTTTTTCATATTTAGAGAGTTTGAAAAAAATGTAAAAGGAGACTCTACTAGGGTACCATTTTCGAAGGTAGTCTAGTCAGTTCGAAAAAGGGGTAAACTAGCACCGACAAGATGTCTATTCAAAACCATTTTAACGAGTGTGATAAAGACAAGATCACTCAGCCATTTTTTCATTTTTAAGGAGTCTGAAAAAATCTTAACTATGGACTCCATCAGGAATGTTCTTCTGGACCATTTTAACGAGTGTGAAAGAATAAGGTCACTCGGCGATGTTTTCAATTTTAGGGAGTTTGAAAAGAGCTTAACTATGGACTCTGTGGGGGGTAATTTTTTGTAAATTTAGTCCCTCAGGCCCAAAAAAGGGTTAAAATGATACCTGAGAGTACTCTTATAGAGAACTGAAGTTCCTTAGAGTATACCTTTGTTCGTACAGTTGACCGACCAGACCGAAAAAGGGGTAAACTACCGCCGGATAGACGTGACTTTCAAATTTCAGTTTAACGAGCGTGAACGGCCATAAGATCGCTTGGCAATATTTTCATGTTTAGAGAGTCTGAAAAGGGATTAAAAGAAGACTTGTTAGGTCTATTGGGAGTCCCTAGGGTGAGGTCAAAAAAGAATCATGAAAATGAGGTTCAAACTCGTAATCATGAGAAACAACAAGGACTCCCGAGCCTACAGTGATTAGAGACAGTGTGGACACCATAATGCAACCAGGATCTACCTAGGGCATCCATGTTATGGTAAGCTCTACCACCAAATCATGACACTTCTAAAGAAACAATGATGGTTTTATGTCGCAACCTGATGGGATCGATCCTATGGAAAATGGATAAAGACAACGAGATAGAAAAGTCAGGGAGGAAATTTAACCTGCATGCTCAAGTTGATCATCTGAGATTTTTCCATGGACCATAAAAAGTTACCGAAAACTCAAAAAAAATGTCCTGATACCCGATCATACCCTTCCAATGCAACTCTTGAATCACTCTAAATGGTTTTTGGTTTAAAGAAAATGATAAGGGGGGGCAAAAAAGTGACAAAAAGAGGCCAAAAAGTCTATAAATAGAAGCTGACAGCTCATTATCACCATTGCAGATTTGGAAATTGGCTCTGGAGAAAAAAACTCCCTTTTATAAAAGTGGTGATTCTGAGAGCTACAATGGACGAAATGACCATCTGTCTGGACCACGTAAGTATAAACTCTCTCCTCTTGCAATTTAAATCTTTATTTATGCTTTGGGTTTCAAGTTTTTGGGGGGGCGTCGACCTTCAAAAGGTCAGCCCTAGGTCCACGTGGGCTGTCTAATGATAGGCCACGTGTACATTCAGGCAATGTAAAAACTACACACATGTACATGTGACTGTCATCATGACAGTTCATGTGGACCCCCTTATTGAATGAAAATTTAAAAAAAAACAAGGGTTAACCCTCTTGAACTTGGTGTTTTGCAGGATGTATGTTCACTGGAGGGAAAGAGAGCATGAGGAGGTTAGTGAGTTGGTCGGGGAAGACCCCAATGTTGTGGCTGCCTTAATGCAATGTAGGTTGCTCAAATTCTTCTTATGCCCTTTTATGCGGGCACAACCTAGGCTACTAAATGCCTTGGTTGATTATTGGCATCCTGATGCAGAGGCCTTTATGTTAGAGGGTCAGTCACTGGTGCCTACGAAAAAGGACATATATTTTTTGACTGGCCTCTCCAGGAGAGGGGAACCAGTCAACTTCCATACATTTCCTTCGGGGCCTCATAACATATCGGAATTGATAGGACTTAATTGTGAGGTCAGTATAGACCAATCGAGATCACAGGTGCCCATAAGAAAGATCATTGACTTATCGTTGTAGGCGATTGTGGTGTTTATTGGGTGGATGACTGGTTCTATGGCTCTACATCAGGCATCCTGCGCAGAGATGAAATGTGCAGTCTAGTGCTTAAATGCACAAATATTTGACTGGAGCACTACACTGCTAGATTGTATGAACAGGTAGTTGATAGATTGTCAGTCTTGGACGCAGAGGAACTTTAGGTTCGGGACCATTCTATGCTCTTTCTTCTTTGAAATATTTCTGAGCTTCAGTCCTCGAGTAGTGGTACGAGGACATCAGGCATCTCTTCCTACAGTTTTAAGATGGGCACTGTTACTGCCACGACAGGGTGGTGGAAGGACCAATGATTCCTTTGATGATGATTTCTTCACTTAGTTGTCGCAACAGATCCCAGTCATAGAGGATTACCCTTATGCTAGGATTGATTTCTCGAGAGATCTTGAGATACCAGTACCTCTTGGTGAGGAGCAAAAAGAGATGGGTAAGATTACATCATTGTTTTGTTGTTGTTTTTTTGTGAAACCTATGTAATTTTTATGTTGTTTTTTTTATATATTATTTTTTTTATACCAGAGTATTTGACGAATATGTGTCTATTATGTGCAGATGTGGGACCAGTGCGACCTATGGACTATGCAAGGAACATGCGTCATCCTCAGCCAGGGGCTGAACCTGCCGCCACAGGGGGACCAACAACAGCAAGAGAGCTTCCAGCCGGGGAGGCTGAGAGAGTGTTGAGACGAGTCGAGCAAAAACTTTACCTCTCTCACCTGCATGATCCCTATGGCAGAGATTGAGGATCTGCCACCATCTATCCAGCCTCATGTAGTGGGGCTACCTTGGATGTGGGTCCGATTGTTTCGGCATTTGGAAAACGTTGTTGATCAGTACAATAGGGCCCACAGGCCCTGACCTTAGTTAGACTTTTCAGGTGATGAGAGCACTACTTGTATTTATTTTTCAAGGGCATAAGCCCCATGACTCGTTATTGGTCATACTTTTGAGGCACTTGTGTCCACCTATGTACTCCGGTGATTATGGCATTATATATCGATTTTTATGTCTTTTTATGTCTTATGGATCATATTTGCCTTTAAAAATGTATTTACATGTTTATGTGTATGTCCTTTCATATGTGTGCAAGATGCCAATATGAAATTTGATGAGCTAGAGTATCTATAATTTGGTTTAATCTCCTAGGAACATGAAAATAAGTAATATAATCAAAGCTTCGTTCTAAGAGATGTACCCTAAGGAATCATCGGTGTAAAGTCATATCATGAACACGGTAGACTCTATTTAACTGAGACACAACCAACTGAGCATCGAGATAGACCCGGAGATGAGAGATACCAAATGACAGGGCGTCACAAAGCAACTCAATAATTTCACTATACTCGGCGACATTGTTTGTGGTGTCACCTAAGCATATACCTCCAAAAGATAATAACTAGCCTCGAGGTGTAAAAATTAGCCAATCTGCAGAGGCAAGCCTCCGAGTGTACCGGCTAGCACCGTTTGTGTACCCAATGAACACCTCATATTCACTTGACATCTGCCACAGTGACAAAAGATAACATCAAAAACGACACGTCCATAATACTAAAAGAAACTAGAAAGTAATAGTACAAAGACTATACATATGTTACAAAAAGTTACCCATGTTGACCTGCTTATGAGTAATACTTCTCAAAGATAAGTTGAAGGTGTGTGGGATGATCCGTTCTTTTATGAGATCGAGATGCTAAATCATCTAAATAGGCCTCAACTATATGCTTGAGGTCATGGAAAGCAAAAGACATGGCCCGCCGAACGGTCTCTCCAGCATTTTTAAGACCAAAGGGCATCTTACAATACGTGAATGTAACCCATGGACAAACAACTGTCATTTTGTGCTGGTCTTCGGGTTAGATTTTTATTTGATTATATCCCAAAAAATCATCCATGAAAGAGAAGGCCTCACAACCCGCATATTCATCAATTATCTGGTCGATGAATGGTGTGGGAAAATTAACTTTTGGACATGCCTTGTTCAAATCATGAAAGTCTGTGCATACATGAATTGTGCCTTGTTTTTTATTGACTGGCACAGGATTTGACACCCATTGGATCAAATGGAAAGGATAGATAAAACTGGCTTTTAGCAGTTTCTCAACTTCAACCTTAATGGTTGTTGCTTTCCTGGGATTAACTGGATGAAGCTTCTTCCAAACAGGCTTGGAATCTAGATAAGTTGTGATTTTATGTTCGACTATCTTTGGATTGATGCCTAGCATTTTCATGTAAGACCAGGAAAAAACTTCACAGAATTATTTAAATAGATCTGTTTAGATTTGAATCTCTTCAGGGGAGTAGTTAGCTCCAACGAAAACATTCTCCATGATGCCAAAGGTTCTAAAGATATTGATCGGTATGGTTTCAGTGATGGTTTCCATATTACCCTCAGCATAGACCTCATGTGTAGCTAAGGGATTAATAAGACAAGACCTATCTCCAGTCATAGTCAAGGTGAATTCTCCGACTTCGATTCTGTTTAGCTCTGGGAGGAAGTATGATCTGTGATGAAGATCATCCCAGGGTTTGTCCAGACTAGTCATTGCTTCAATTACTACTTCATCGGAGGGAAAGACTAAGTCTAACGAATCAGTTTCAGTGAGAGAACCTTGAGCCCAAATAGATTCTAGAAGCAGATCTAACTCTTGTGTAGGAGTTGGATCTGTGTTGGATGAAGCTTTCTCGACTAAAGAGTACGCTACTTCAACTATGGACAAGGGCATGGACATGCCCATGTGGTCTGTCCCATCCATCGTGGTCGATGGGGAAGGAAGTATCCATGGATCATTGAATTAAGTAGTGCGAAATGATGAAACTTGGAAAATCTCAACCTTATGGTGGTCGGATATGAACTTGACATCGCCTTGAGGGGGCGGGTAATCGAAGGTACCCATCAAAGATGGGAACAAGCTAACCCCTATGTTGACTATGCCTGGTTGAGGATTATCAATCATCGGGACTGTGGACACCCCCAATGAAGGGTCTGGTCTAGAGAAAGACAATTGATGAATGGTCAAAATCTGATCCTCATGTGGAAACAATAAGACTCGAAAAACTGTAGCAACCACCACTTGCATGGCATAAGTCCAACTCCTTCATAATAAGAGATTGTAGTCGAGGGACGCATTGACTACTTCTTCCTCAACGCACACGGTATTCCCTCCTAACTGCATGGGGAAAGAGGGAATGATACCATGTGGTCAGAACGAATGAACATCGAAAGCAGTGAGAAGAGTAGGTGACGAAGAAAAAATAGGCTAGCCAATGGCCTTCCAACATGCCAATGACATAACACATGTCGAGGTGCCCTCATCAACCACCGTGCAGAAAATATTTTGAGTAAATGTTTTCGTGGGGTGAGACACTACTATATAAAACACTACATGGTAAGGCATATGAGGTTTTAAGCCAGTTGTATCTAGGATGATGGTACCCAGACTACAAGTCTTGGTGGATCCTAAAGTGGTTAACAAAGCCTTCGTCTAGGAGGGGCATCTTTGGAGGACCTCCAAAGAGGACATCGCACAAAGGGTTTGAGACAAATCCTCCACCACATAATAGTTATGGGAAGCCCTTCCGTTTGGGTTGTGAGAAGCTTTTGGGATGCGTGTCATTGTTTCTCCCAAAGTCTTCTCAATCTATAGAGGAAGAGATGGCATTTCAGCTTCTTTTCCCTTCTCAGAAGTGCTTGGTTTACTGTAGTCATGTGCTCTAGTCGATATAAAATCATCACCCTTCATCATATACATGTTCGTGGATGCGGGATTGTTCGAAGACAGAGAGGGTCCTTGATTGCTCCCTTCCGTTCTTGTAGAGGCTTGGGTTAGGTTTTTCCCATGCTGAAATGGATTGGTTAACACAACAGGTTGTCGTTGTGTCACAAAATTTTGGGCCTCTACAAGCCGAGGACATTGGTGGGTCGGGTGGTCTTCCACACACAAGTTGCACAGATACCTCACCTTCCGTTTCTTAGTGTTGCCCCTGCCAATATTATTAGTGGGTTTCTTATCCCCCTTACCCTTCTTTCGTTTTTTATTCTTTCCTTTAGGCTGTTGGGTGGCCTTTGGATTTGTTGATTTCACTGTGTGTACATCCTACATTTTAGTAGGGGGAGCAACCAAAACAGTAGTTTGGTTGGCCGCTGTGTGTTGTATAGATAATTGCTACAATTGTTTCATCAGTTGCTCAGCGGGATTTATTTGTGTTGAACCAACAATACCATCGACATGTGGTCCAACACTCTGTCTGGTTTTATCAAGTATTGAGTGTGGTTCATCTGGCAAGATCTTGTATAATAAATCGGACTGAGAATAGATTAGCTCAAGATTTTGAGCTCTCATGATGGCGTCTTCTTCAGAAAATACTCCCGACATCGCGACGTCTTTGGATAACTGTGGGACCAAAGACTTAAGGAACCACTCGAGCAGGAATTCTGGTGGGACTCGCAAATTAATTAAACTCTTTCGACGTCTTCATTCTCGGATGTGATCGGAGATATGGTCCGCTTTTGTCTGTGCGAAATTGGCCAGCAATTCTAGGCCATCGTCGTATCTCACAGGTAATTGGAAATGATTTAGGAAATCCATTGCCAATTCGTCGAAGGAAGAGTATCTTGAGCAGTCGAGCTCAATGTACCATTTCACAGCACTCCCAATGAGAGAATGTTGAAACAATCGCAATTGTATGGAGCCGTCTTTCAACGAGTTAGATGAGCACCAAAGATGGAAGGTAGTCACATGATCTCCTAGATCTTTGTTAGGCTTGGCTTCGAACTTTGGTATGTCCGAAGGAAACTTCGTTGGCATAGGGGGCCAATGAGGATCGTGATAGATAGGATCATTCAACAACCTTGTCAAGTATGGAAAATGCAAGGTTGCCAAGAAAGGTAGTTTGGGTTGTTGGTGATAACCTGGGAAAAAGGGACCTGGAGTTTGACTAGCACCAGGTTTCCAAGAAACGTTCGGCTGCTAGCTTGGGTTTTGGTAAAAACCATGGCCATGACCAGTGTACAGATTCTGCATGTGAGGAGACATCATTGGTTGATTCCCAAAATAGGATGTAGATGGTTGGGCGTGCATTACATTCAGAGGACTTTGGGAAGGGTTTCCCCATGCCGATCCCATGGGGATAGGCATTGTACATCTTCTGAGGCTCCATTGATTATGAAAATAACTGCCCTAGATCAACATTCCTGATGAGGGAACAGATCCCTACCAAGAGTTCCAAGGCCCTGGTGCGGAAGAAGTTCCTAGGTTTTCCCGCTGTGCAAAAATAGTACCCTCCATAGGAATAGGTTGTCCGAAACCGGGATTGCACCTAGTCGGGAAATAAGTTGATGAGAAAGCGTTGTTACCAAACACATCGAACAAAGAAAATGATGTCGAACCTATCGGCATATTATGTGAAGGTGGTCCTTGACTCCCTGCTCCAAATAAACTATGGTGTGCAGGTGGCCTTTGTAGATTGTTGATGCGTGCCACCGAGTGAAGGGGACGAAGGAGGTATATGACCTCCCCGGTAAGGGAAACGTTAAAAGGAGTTGAAGTGCCCCCCATGTGGCCTTCTAGAGGAGCATTAGAGCTCCCTACCCCCATACCTAAAGTCTGTGAAGTGGAGTAGGAAAGTACAGGACTTGTACCTGAGCTAGGCATCTCGTATGAGAATGGAGGGTCTGTCGCACTTGGTGTGAAAGGGGTTTTGGCCACCGCCATAGATGGGATCAGACCACTATGCAAGGTAGAGGTGGTCGAGACCATGGTAGCTTGGACTGGTGATGGTGGGTTAGGAGTTGGAAACTCTCCTGTGGTGACAACCGTAGTGGGAATTGAAGAATTCCCAGAACGAGTGACAACATTTGTTTCCATTGTTGTGTGGGACACTGTCTGGCACTCATAAGGGTGAATCGGTACGATGATGGGTGATGAAAGATCAGTGGTTGTATTTTTAGGTGGACCAAGATCTTTTTCTCCAAAGTCTAAAATGGTTGTTTCCTCTGAATGTTGGTCGGGCACAATTTCTTGTGACCCGGTCGCTTCAAAAGACCCTTGTTGGTCTAGCTTTCGCCTTAGTTGTGGCGGAGGTGGCTCCAGTGTAACCGGTGATAGGCCCAGAAGCCTTCGTGACTAGCGGAGCTCATGATCCTCCATTGTGTGAGAATATCAAAGACACTCTAGGGATTTCTATTTGTTCAAAAAACAAAACACACTAAAAAAGTCCCTACAAGATAAAACAAGAAAACACTAAACTAATTGGAAGAATAGTTACAACAACCAACACTAGAGCAACTTACCGGTGCAAGTGCAACTCGAACACGAAAGTACCCCTGGGGTATACTATGAAAATCATGGCCTGATGTCTATCATAGGTACTGCGGTATACCCCCGCAGTCACCTGTGTATATCTCTAAAAAGATAGGCAACTAGGTTTCCAGCGCGCAAACAGTCACCAGGTGGGTACAGTCAAAATTCAGGTAGACCACAATGAGCAGGGTATCGATCCTGAAGCCTGTCAAGGGTATCGAAAGAAAGTGGTCCAGAAGACAACTAAGGACCTCGAACGGATTTGAGACTCACGAAGCTCCGTGGCAAATGCAATCAACGGAATCCCAAGACAAGCCC
>JZKD02S0177700.1:168785-228508 GCA_000966675.3 Picea glauca
CAACCAACACTAGAGCAACTTACCGGTGCAAGTGCAACTCGAACACGAAAGTACCCCTGGGGTATACTATGAAAATCATGGCCTGATGTCTATCATAGGTACTGCGGTATACCCCAGCAGTCACCTGTGTATATCTCTAAAAAGATAGGCAACTAGGTTTCCAGCGCGCAAACAGTCGCCAGGTGGGTACAGTCAAAATTCAGGTAGACCAAAATGATCATGGTATCAATCCTGAAGCCTGTCAAGGATATCGAAAGAAAGTGGTCCAGAAGACAACTAAGGACCTCGAACGGATTTGAGACTCACGAAGCTCCGTGGCAAATGCAAGCAACGGAAGCCCAAGACAAGCCCTCTATATGTGTTCTCCACTACTATTGGTCCAACTTTGGAGGGGTTATCTCTGCTACCTTCCTGCACGCGACCTCGTGTTTATCCCCTATGTTAGAGGGGGGTCCCGGATAACTTTCATGATACTGGACTTTGACACTCCCTAACTCAGACTCCAATGTTTGATTTTAGTTTCCTTGAAGAGTTTCCTCTCCAACCTAATTCAAGGCTCTAACCCTAAACTAGTTGGTTGACCCTACAAACATAAAAAGTCTAATGAATTTTAGATTTAGCATTAATTTGTATGGCTTGTCTTAAGTCAAAGGTTATGAAAGTGAAACTAGTGATGTTTGAAAGACAAAAGAGAAAAAAAAGAAAGTTGGAAACAAAAAAACTTTACTTAACTCAACTCTTAAACAACTTTTCAAACTTTTCAAACTTTTCTAAGATCTTTGAACAACAAACTCAAAGTAGGATTTCACTCGACTACGAGCTACTTATGATCTAATTAAACCATCAAGAACTTATGAAAGAAAAGACTTTTCCCTGGTTACTAATGAAAAACAACACTTTTTAACCAAACAAAGAAATAAAATATTTTTTTTTATTTGAATGCCCAGAAAGAAAAAAGGAAAAATATCAAAAAGTCGAAACCCAAAAAACCTCTGGCCTAAACGCAGATCACAAAGAGTCACTTTAAAAATCACACACAAGAAAATTAAAATTGGACTCTCACACTTGTCTAAAAACCCTATAAAAGAAAAATTTGAGGAAAACTTCTAAATGAAAAAATAAAGCTATTGTTGTCATCAAACCTAAGTTACTGACCACTATGACAGAGACCCAAAAACCTAAGAGGTATAACTCTTTTCAAAGGAAAGGATGACTGCCTCACCTTCAACAAAAATTCTCTCCACAAGCACACTATTGACAATTCAACAGCAAGCGTGTGCACACGAGCTGTGTAAAGTCAGAGTGTGTGTACACACGTGTTGGCCTTATATAGACCGTGTGTATATATGAAACTCTGAGACAAATGAAAATCCAAGCAAGACATCCCAGGCAGAGACTACTGTTACTGAGAACCAAAATCTCTTGAAGACTCAGACACTTACTTTAATAGAAAAAAGAAAATAATTCAAGGAAAACTTCATAGAACAAACCAATCTGAGGTGAAACCTAAGCTATAGACTGCAAACAACAAAGACTAGAAAGAGTTCCAGAAAACCCCTGATAAGAACTAATTCTGACAGGGAAGAGGATGATTGGCTCTCTAAAAAGAAATATTTTTGAATCATACACGCGACTGACGCTTCCTCAGCTAGCATGTACACACGGGCTGTGAGAATGCAAGGCACGGGTACATGCATGCACACCTTATATAGGCTGCATGTACCTCTGTGGGTCTCGAAAAAAAAAATACAGTCAAACAAAGAAACAAAGATAGCTGGTATGGAAGACCAGAATCTCTGTTAGCTCAGGCTTTTGCAGAAACTTTAAAAATAGGAAATGAAACCAGTTCTTAAAAATACCCAAAAAATATTCCCAAAATCCCTAGAGATTTCCCCAGTATGGTCACCAATTATGTTGTGAGTGGGAAATACCTCTACGGACTAGCACATAGGGTTTTATTATGCATGCATAAAAGACCTAAAGATTCCTACTTTCTACCGTCATCCCGGACCTAATCCCCATTATTCTTAAGCAAATACGTAGTTAAGAAGATCAAGTGAGCATACCTTATTTTGGGTGTTTGATATCGATCCTTGTTCATGCTTGATCTCTCTTTGACTGCATCTCTCCTCCCAAGGATGACCTGCATCCACACAAAAAAAACAAAGAACTCCACATGCATTTGATATATAGATTAATGGGATAGATATTCAATCAACATGTATGCAATAAACCATGTAAACCTCATATGGTGGGACGGGAAAAGTACTTCTTTATTATTAACTTCAACAAATCAACTTACAATGATGAAGTCGACCACTGCTCCACGAACCTGGTCCTGGGATCCTCTTCAATTGTCCTCCAAATTTTTTTCTCTATGCTTATTTTGCACAAGGATGGCTAAAGGTTGGGACAAAGGGAATGCGCAATCGGGTATAGTTTCTTTATTATGATTCTCCTCCTCCAAATGGGACCCCTAACCCTTCTTTTATAGGCTAGAAGAAGCTAGGTATTTGGTCGAACCCTTGGCCATGCATGGCCGAAAGGTTTAGTTAACTCACCCAAAGTTGTGTGTTCCATCAACAAATTTCCTTTTTTCGTTCTTTTATAGGTACACGCGGGCTCTTTTGGGTCAGCTAGCGTATACACACATGCAGTAATGGAGTAGGGCGCGTGGGTCTTTATAAAAGGTGTTTTTAATAAGAGTTGTTCAGCAGTGTTTTGGCGGAATCTGAGATGGCCTAATGCCAGATAAGCATGTCTAGTGAAAATTAGGGTTATAACAAATATGAATCGTCAGATCAGTCTATGTCGGGAACATATCGTGACTGTCATATTTCCTAACTAGAAATGAATACTAAATAAACACACTAAGAAATACACTTTTACATAATGTCACATTATACCAAGTAGATCTTAACTAACTCCTAAGTGTCTAAATATCCTAACATTCCCCCTTAAGAACATCTTGGGATAGGATTGAAGGATTTACAATAGTGACACGATAGGAGAAGGAAGGAGGGATTAGAGCCTATCCCCCCTTGATGACAACCTCTTGAAATCCTAACATAGATTGAAGTTTGAAAAACTTTTCTTCTGTAAGAGACCTTGTGAAAATTTCTGCAACTTGATCTTCTGTATGGAAAAAAAGAACTTCAATAACTCGATCATGAATGAGATTTATGATGAAGTGCATGTGTAGCTCGATGTGTTTGTTGCACTGATGTTGAACAGGATCTTTGGAGATCTTAATCACAATCTAATTTTCGCACCAAAGGATGGTCGGATGCTGCTGCTAGAATCCAAACATTGAAAGAATATGTTAAATCCATAATGATTCCTAACTTGCATTTACTATTGCTTGGTACTTTTCTTCTACTGAATAAAGTGAAATAGCCTTTTGTTTCTTACAGGCCCAAGTGGCAGTTACTGCACCAAGGCTGAAAGCATAACTTATAGTACACTTATGATCATTAGGGTCATCGGCCCAATCTGAATCAGTGAAGCCAACTAATAAAGGAGTCCCCCCTGAACTTTAATGTATCCCAAATTGAATTGTACCAAAAATATAAAGAAGTATCCTTTTAGCTGCTTTCCAATGGCTTTCATGAGGTGTTTCCATATATCGGGAAACAAGACCAACAATGAAATAAAGATCGGGATGGGTATGAGTCAAGTATAAGAGGCTACCAACTAACTGATGGTACAATGTGGCATCAACTTCTGGAGAAGTACATATGGCAGCAAGCTTGAATCCAGACTGGAATGGAGAAGGGATTGGTTTACAATCGTCCATGTGAAAGTGATGAAGAAGGTCACAAGCATACTTAGATTAGGAAATAAAAATTCCTTCATTGGTTTGCAAAACTTGGAGGCTAAGGAAATAGTGCAAAAAGCCGAAGTCTGTCATTTCAAATTTCTTCTTAAGGATGGTTTTCACATGGTTTAAAATGTTTGAGTCACTACTAGTAAGGATAAGGTCATCAACATAAAGGAAAAGGATTATGATATGTCTTCCTACTTTCTTGGTATAGACATTAGAATCATAATGGAATCTAGAGAATCTAGTGGCAATAAGAAAGTTTTCCATTTTGGAATACCAAGCTCGAGGAGCTTGCTTAAGACCATAAAGAGATTTCTTAAGGAAACAAACAAGGCTAGAGTCATTATGGACATAGCGAGGACATTGTTCCATGTAGATTTCTTCTTTCAAATATCCATGCAATAAGTTGGATTTAACATCCATCTAATGGACCTCCCATTTATGTGAGGCAACAAGGGAAAGAACTAGGCAGATGGAATTCATTTTGGATACAGAGGAAAAGATTTCATCATAGTCAATTCCTTCAAATTGGGAAAATTCTTTGGCAACTAACTAAGCCTTGTGTCTTTCAAAACTTCCATCTAATGCATACTTATTTATGTATACCCATTTACATTTGATAAGTTTTCTTCCTATTGGAAGAGGTACAATATCCCAAGTATCATTTTCCATTAAAGAATGATACTCTTAATTCATTGTTGTATCCTAATCTGGATGACCAAAGGCTTTTGCAAATGTCTCTAGATCATGAGTCTCTTAAAGTTGACCCAAAAGAGAAGAGTCTCGCTGGAACTATGAACGTGTCAGATCTTGATTTGAAGGATCACTGATAAGATCACCAGTTTGTTCTCGTCTTGAATGAACCCATTGAGGAAGAGGTGGACATGGAGTTGGTGATGGTTCAGGTTCAAAGGACTCATCTGGAGGAAGGTGAGTAGGAGGAGGTGGATTTTCATCCTCACTTTCATCATCTAAAGAAAAAACCAGAATAGGAATAGAAGAATGCAAAAACGTCAAAGATCGCTCGCAGGTCAAAGAAGGCACAAACGTCGAATTATTCTCACAAGACAAAGAAGGCACAAATACTGAATTAGACTCGGATGCCAAGAGATTTTCAGCAAATTTATCATCTCTTCTAATAATAATTTCATTTCAATGTTGTTGAAGAAGTATATAACCTTTGACATCTTCAGAATAACCAACAAATATACACTTATCACCTTTAAGATGCAATGCTTTCCTTTTCCCATCAGGAATGTGAGCCCATGCTATACTGCCAAATACATGGAAGTGACTTACATCTAGTTTAATTTTAGTACAAACTTCTTCCGGTGGTATATTTTTAAGATCCTTTTTGGGAGTGTGATTTACTATGTAATTTTCACAGTTGATGGCTTCCACCCAATACTTTAGACTTAATCCCTTAGATTGGATCATACAATTAGCCATTTATTTTAATGTGTGGTTCTTTATCTCAAAAACACTATTTTGTTGCGGTGTATATGGAACAGTGTGTTGCATTTGGATTCCCTGTGTAGTGTAGTAACTTGTAAAATTATTGTTCGCATATTCACCTTCATTATCTATTCTTGATCTTTGAATTTGATGTCCAGATTGACTTTCTATAAGGGCCTTGTAGGCCAAAAACTTGTCAAAAAATTCACTCTTAAGTTTTAAGAAGTAAACCCAAGTACATTTGGAAAAGTCATCAATGAAAGCTAAGAAATACTTGCATCCAAAAAAATAAGGAGAAGAAAGTGGACCACACAAATCACTATGAAAATGATGCAAAGGGCCCTAGGTGTGCCAAGAGGCATGTTTGTCAAAACTGCCCCGATGATGTTTGTCAAGAATACAACCAACACAAACACCATCTCTACATGAAACAACAGGATGAGTAACCACCATGTGTTGATTGCACAATTGTTTCAATGAGCGATAGTTTAGATGACCAAACCGCTCATGCCAAAATTTGCTCTAGTCTTCGCTATGAACAACAAAAACTGATGAAAAAAATGATGAACCAAAATTTTCAAACTTGTACAACATGGTAATATCATTAACAATTCCAGTTGCAAGAACATGCTTAGGATCTTTTAGATCCTTGATTACAACTTGGTGAGGTGAAAACTCTATTGTTTTACCTTCACCTGAATGAGTGATTTGATATACTGATAGAAGGTTACAAGAAAGACTTGGAACACATAATACATCATTGAAATGACCATTTTCTACTTGAAATTTTCTAGATCTTACAACACTAAGATATCTATCATCACCAACAAATATTTTATTTTTGTTACATTCATTTAGAGCAAAAAATATGTCTTTATCCTTAGCCATATCATACTATGCTCTAGAATCAATAATCCACTCATCATAAGAAGAAGTAGCAATTGCATTGAAAGAGAAACCATAAGTAGAAAGTGCATGTCCATGAGGAGAAGAAGAAGAAGAAGTAGAATCAATACTAATTTTTTGTTCCTTCATCACTGCTTCTAAAGATGCCATCTTCTTGAAACATTTGGGCTCATCATGACCATCTTTATCATAAAATTTGCAATGCTTGTCAGTCTTCATACTTTTATATTTTTCTCCTTTGTCACAATTAGGGGTGGAAATTGTTTGAGTGGGTTTGGGACCCTTATGTTTCTTTTTGTTGTGGTGAGGATGTTGCTTCTTGGGATTCTTGGGTTTGTCTTTCTGATGGACGACTAGAGATTTGTTGGAGGTACCTGTAGTGTTGATCACTCCAAGTTGTACAATCTTATATTGCTCTCTAATCAAAGCATCAAAAAAGGACTCAAGAGTGGGTTTTTGATAAGTTGTCCCTAGAGACTCTTTCATGGCATAAAAGGTAGATTCAAACATAGAATATGCATTGCTTATAATAGAAAGAATAAGATAGATGCAACGCTCTTCATCCATATTTATCTTACATTATTCACATAAAATTACGAGTGTTTTAAACTTAGATAGATAGTCTTCAATGCATGAAAAATCACATGGACTCAAAGTCAATAGTTGATTTTCTAACTATTTTGCTCGAATAATATTTTGTTTACCAAACACAGATTCAATCTTTTCCCAAGCTTCATAAGGTTTATCAATTTTTTGAAGGTGGAACCTTAAATCAGGAGAAATGGACATTCTGATTAGTCCATGTGCTTCTTCATTCCTATTGGCCCATTTGACTTTCTTATCAACATCAATAGGTTATCTTTCCTTTCTCAAGGTAATCTGGTACAAGAGTTTACTTCTTATTAAACCCTCCATATGGGATTTCCATTGGAAGTAGTTGGTGTTGGTAAGCAAAAAATTACTTGAAGAATCCATATTAATTATGTATATAATATGGATTTAAAAACTAAAACTGATCATATGGATAGAAAGATCACAAAAAATTAGGCAGTTTAAAAAAATACGGCTCTGAAAATGGACTTCGGATGTGAAAGTTATGCTCTTTAAAAAAAAGGCATAAATGGTAACCAAAGGACCATGTGATGGTGTAAGTTGCTTTATGAAGTGACCCACTTTTATAAAAATAAGTGGGGTTCACTTTTAAAATGAAGTTACTTTATAAAATAAAAACTCCATGCAAAATAAATAACTCTAAAATATTAAAGTTGCTTATAGTGATTCACTTTTATACTTGAAGTGAAATACACTTTACAATGGAGCATTAACTTTTTCAAAAAACATAACAAAAAGAGAGACTTGAACTCAAGACCTCTTACATAATAAGGAAACTTTTAACCAAGTAGGCTAGCAAAACATATTGTATTGTTTAGCAAGAGGGATTTTGTTGTTGTTGTTGTTCACGGCCTTGGAGAGGGTGCTAAAAAAAAATATTTTCACAGAAGAAAATAATTTCGCTTCTCAATGACAACAAGGGTTAGATCTTGGTTAGTTTACCTAAAAAATGCACCTTTTCCTATTTGTTTCTTATTTTCTGAGATCGCACAAGGCATGGGGAAAAAATCATACACAAATCTAAAAGAGTAGCAACACGGAAACAAACAATATAAAACCGAAATAAAACTCTGCAAAAAATTTAAAATGGCGTGTTCAGGATTTATACCTTTAGATCTAGCTGAAATGGTTGTATCTTGGGAAAACATAAACCTTTTAGAGTGAAAACAAAAACATTCCTGAATGAAACGAGCACTTAGGACGCAATGGAATAGTCATATCAGCCCATAAATGTATGAAAATGGCAGAAATAGAAGATGAGGAAACTCAGCTTCATGATCTCGATCTACAATAGGAACGAGTCTTGAAATAGGGTCTGATACCATGTTCAAAAACACAGGTATTCCAAAAGAGGATGAAAACCTTCAGTAACCCTACACAGAACCAGATCAAATATCAAAAATGTTTTGACATGGTAAAACCCCTATGGGGAAGCATCCACAAGCCTAGCCAATGCAGCCACTTGGAGAAATTTAACAATGCAAAAGAAAAATATTACAGAGATATTTTACAAGAGAGTTTCTCACAATCGATCATTGGAAAATAACACTCCATGCTCTTTAAATAGAGATCATGGAACAATTAGGTGTTAATACACATATCAATGGTTGTTAATATTGAGGACAATATGAACCCTCACATCACTTGATGTAGACCCCTACCTTGGTAGGGTCCGTTGACCTCCCGATCTACGAGCTGGAGAAGCTCTTTGATTCCTTGCTGGAATCCCATGAATAAATCTATAGGTCCTTTTCTGAAACTCTCCCTGCGTAACTAAACACCAAGCACGAGTCTCACCTCCACACGACCATGGGATATGCCTGCACGCCTACAGAAAAGGCATTTCGAGACGTCTATGTATGAGCCAACCCTGACTCCTCGTCTCTTGAAAATCCAAAAAGGGCTTAATGGATGTTATCGCCTTTCCCTTTCTCTGCTCATGTGACCATTCACCACTAACGGGGGCCCATACTTTGAGCACGTCAAGATTTTGTGTATCAGGAACCCCCAATGTGATTCACCTCCATCCCCCTAACTCCCAAAATGCCTATATTTTGAAGTACCAAATCGATGGTCATGGCTCTCTCGCGATCTGACGACTTAGATCTATTCCTTCTTGTGTTGGGACTTTGGTTTTTGTGAAGTCGAAAGATCGCACACCTCCCTACTCTCAATCCCCAATATTTTGAAACTCGGAATTTTCCCTGGACAATCAATGATTCAGATCTCTCCTCGATCAAGGGTTGGGATCTTTTCGTGAGTTCATGTTTCATGAGTTTTCATGAATTTTCTCTTTGACGTTTCCCTCCTATGGGTCAGTGAAATGTTGATCGTTTTCCACCTGTCTTCTGACGATGGATGGTCCCAATGATTTTGGGACTTCGCAAATTTGCAAGTCATATCTCCTCCTGTGTACTCTAAAGGACTAAACCTTGTGCACTTTCTCCATATCCAATGAATGTTGGTCCACGTGCTTCAAAATCTGATGACTCACGCTTGATTAATCGAATGGTTGAGATTCCACCTCGACGTTTCAGGGCTCTGGACTTTGGGAATCTCATGTTTCAACTCTGATAACTTCTCTCTCCTCTATACATGAAGTTCTAAAATGCATGCACCTCCTTCTGATTTGATGATTGCCGATATTATTCCCTATGATTCAGTGATCACGGTCATTCTTCCTCCTGAGCTTCAGATATATCCCTAGCTTGGAAGCTTTATCATCTTTCAAAGGTTCCAAAACTTTGTTCTCCCAATGAATCCATCTATGGAATCTCATCAACACTTGTGAAAAGTGTTCTCTCTTCTAATCTTCTATCCTTGAAAATATTTCAATATCCCATGCACACCTTGCATTCTCAAAATTTCGAATAACTCAGTTCGAAGGATTTTCTTGAAAAGAAAATGCTTCTCCTCGACCTGGAGTTCTTCTATGCCAATTCTTCAAATATTTTTGGATTCTTGATGCTATGCACACCTTCCACCTGGTCTGATTTTCTCTGATTCTCTCTAAACTTATCTGAGTCAATCTGAGACTCAGTCGATGCACCCCTTGTGTTCGAGTTGCACACCTTGCATACAAATATCAAAAGATAAGCGATTGAAACTCAACTAGCTTCATCACGAACTCATAAAGTTAATCTCTCGAAAAAAATCATACATGAATGAGTTGTAATAAATCATACACACACAATAGCATTCACTCAATCACACATGAAATGAACACACTCCAAGGATTTGGGACAATTTCTGTCTATTATATTCATTCATGAAAAAAAAAATACATAGTGTTTCTACTACTCTACTATGCTCTATTGATCTCTCTATTCTGTCGATCCATCCTCCTCTATTACAATGCGACAATGAAAAACTATCTAAGGACCGCTCCACGAGATCTCTCATCCTGTTATGAAATCTATCATTTCAAATTCAAAGCTATTACCTACTTTGTCCTATTACAATAACTACTAGTTATTTCTCGATAGAGTCAACACTCCATATCTGCAATTTCTTATAGTCCTTCAAGACTTTACAAACAAGTTACATTTTAAAATGTTGTTTTCAAAAATATCTCAACAACCGATTAAATTCTGAGTTAAATGATTGATATGAAATTCTGTCATTGTTGAGATGTCATTCATCTGCCTCCATGCATACCTTGTTGACTTTGAAGGTGATGCTCCTGCATCATACTCCTCTGGTTAAATTTTTCATGAACTAATGTTCATGATCTCCTATAATGTCTTTCCATGCTTCAAAATATCAGGTTCTGTGACCCAACTTTCATCTTCCATTGGATGATCTTTCCACTTCGCTAAGTACTCAGGATATGTCTTCCTCCTAGTTTTCTTTCCATCCCTATGTTGAATAATTTTCTCCATCTAAGGTTTTTCTGCTGTGGGCAATTTCTCTTCCCACTGAATTTATTTTTGATTATTTGAGTATCCTACTTCATCTCTCCTGTAAGGATACAGGTCTGCAACATTGAATATCGACGATATCCCAACATTGTCTGGAAACTCAATCTCATAAGCATTGGCTACGAATTTTCTAAGAATCCTACATGGTCCTATCTTTTTCATCTTTAACTTGTTGTACGTTCCCATTGGAAACCTATATTTTCTCAAATAAGCTAAAATTTCATCTCCAAATTCAAATTGATATTCTCTCCTCTTTTGATCAACTCTTCTCTTGTAATTTTGATTGTTGTCCTATAGCTGTTCTTTGACTCTATCATGGAGTTGTTGCATCTCTGTTGCAAAATACTCTGCTCCAGCACTTTTGAATTCATCTTGATTCAAATATCTAAACTCTGTAATCCCTCTTGGCTGTATACCATGCATAATTTCAAATGAAATTTTTCCTATGCTCCTGTTCACTGAATTGTTGAATGCAAATTCTGCTTGTGCTAGAATCTGACCCCATTGTTGACCTTGCTTAGTGACAATTTCTCGATAAGTTTCTGAGACTTTTGTTTACTACTTCATTCTGTCCATCTGTCTGAGGGTGATATGCTGAAATAAAGGACATGTTCATCCCCAGCCTCTTCCATAGAGTCCTCCAAAAATGTCCTATGAATTTGGTGTCTCTGTCTGAAACTATGCTTCTCGACAATCCAGGTAGTCTTACTACTTCTCTGAAAAACAAATTGGCAATGTGTGTGGCATCACTTATCTTCTGGCATGGTATGAAATGTGCCATTTTAGAGAATCTGTCTACCACAAAAAATATGGAATCGATCCCTTTATAAGTTCTAGGCAATCCCAAAACAAAATCCACTCTAATTGCATCCCATGGCCTTTATGGAATTGGTAATGGATGATACAAGCCAGTGTTTTGTTGTCTTTCTTTTTCATACTGACAAATTTTGCATTTGTTGACAAAAATTTTCATTTCTTCTCTCATGCTCAGCCAATAATACGAATTTCTTAGCTGCGCAAATGTCTTATCGTGACCAAAATGTCCAACTAAACCTCCATTGTGTTTCTCTTTCAGCAGGTTGTCTCTCGTTGAGCATTTCAAAATGCATAATTGGTTCCCTTTGAATAGTAATCCATCCTAGATCAAATATTCAGTCCATGGGCTTCTGTCTCCCAATAAAGGATTCTTTCATCCCTCATAAGCTTCATTGAAATCTGCATCTTCTTTATACATCTTCTTGAGGTGTTCGAACACCAAAGGTCTCCACCTGGAATTGTTGTACAATCAAACTCCTCCTGCTCAAAGAATCTGCAACTTTGTTAGCAGTTCCAACAATGTGTTTAATAACAAGAGTAAAATTTTGGATAAATTCTACCCATTTTGCATGATTCTGATTCAACTTTTCTTGCCTAAGAATAAACTGCAAAGCTTGATTATCATTGTACAAGACAAATTATTGGGGAATTAGATAGTGCCTCCATGTTTTCAAATATTGAATCACCACATAAAATTCCTTGTCATACGTGGAATACTTTATCTTGGCGTCATTTATTTTCTCACTGAAATAAGCAACTGGCCTATTTTCCTGACTCAAGACTGCTCCAATAACTGATCCAGTTGCATCGCATCTCACCTGAAATGTTTTTCCAAAATCTGGTAAGACCAGAATTGGATGCTTTGTGAATTTCTCCTTCAATACTTTGAAACTTTTGTCATCTTCCGGTTTCCAACAGAAGGACTTGTGTTTCTTCGACACAGTGTCCAGCATGGTTGTGCATATGCCACTGAAATTTCTGATGAATTTTATATAAAAACTCGCTAAACCATGAAAACTTCTTACCTCAAATATACTGCTCAGAAACGACCATTCTCTGATCACTCTCACTTTTCCTGGGTCCATCTTCAATTCATTTGAAGAGATTACGAAACACAAATATATGAGCTCCTTCTTCATAAAACAACTCTTCTTCAGATTTATTAGCAATTTCTCTTGTTGCAACCTTTCCATCACTGATGTTAAATGACTTAATTTTTCCTCCTTTGTCTTGTTGAATATTAGTATGTCATCCAGATATCCTATGACAAATTTTCCTATGAAGTCTTTCAATAGTTCATTCATTAACCTCATAAATGTGCTTGGTGCATTTGTCAACCCAAACGGCATGACCAACCGTTCAAACAATCCTTCATTTATCTTGAATGGTGTTTTCCATTCATCTCCCTCTCTCATCCGTATTTGATGATATCCGTTGTTCAAGTCTATCTTGGAAAAATAGTTTGCTCCACTTAAATATTCCATCAAATCATCCATCCTCGGTAATAGGGAATTTGTATCTAATGGTTATATTTTTTATGGGTCGGGAATGTGTACACATCCTCCATCCTCAATATTTATGTGGGATTAATATAGTCAGTACTGCACATGGGCTTAGGCTTTCCTTGACTAACCCTTTATCCAATAACTCTTGGACTTGATTTTTGATTTTCTCATTCTCTCTAGGTTTCAACCTATAAGATGCTTTGTTTGGTAAAATAGTTCCTGGAATAAGGTCAATATGATGGCTTATACTCCTAATGGGTGGCAATGAGTGTGGTAACTCATCCACAACTATATCAACAAAGTTTTCTAATAGTTCTTTTATTTATGTAGGCAAATCTTCTACAAAAGTATTTGTAAGGATAACTCTAGGCTTCCTCATTACAACAAACTACATTTCTTTCTCCTTCTTGACTTCTTTCAAGATCTCCTTCCCACTCATGAGAAGTATGCTTGAACTAGATTCTCTCTTTTACTCCTTGTATTCTATGGGTAACAACATATGTGTCCTACCATTCTTTTCTAGGGTATAGGTATTCTTTATTCCATCATGAATACCCTTTCAATCATACTTCCATGGCCTCCCCAATAAAATATGACAGACATCCATGGGAATTACATCACACAATATTTCATCCCTATAACCTCCTATTTTAAATTCAACTTGGCATTGTTGACTTACCATGACTTGATGTCCTTTATGAAACCACAATACCTTGTATGGATTTGGGTGTGCAGTTGTCTTCAGCTCCAGCTTTTCCACCATCTCCGTGGATACTAGATTGTCAGTTCTCTCATTGTCTATGATCACCTTAAAAACTCTATCTTTCAACTTGCAAGCAGTTATGAATATGCTTGTTTGTTGAACTGGTTCCTATGGTTCCATTTCTGGTCTAAGAAGGATCTTCCTCATCATGAGGTTTCTTCCTCCTTCTGTTGCTTCTTCTTCCACATGCTTCTGTGCTACAACAATGTTTGTTTCTTCACCTTCTTCTTTCTTTCTATTAGGACATTCCCAAGATTTGTGTCCTTATTTTCCACAGGTATAACATTTAACCACACCTCCTTTGTCTCTTCCTCTTCCTCTACCTCTGGAAAAAGAACCTCTTCCTCCATATTTTTCTTATTTAGAACTTCCACCCTTATCATGGTGAGTATGCTATTTGTCAGCTTCAAGATTCAACTTCTAGAAATTCTCTCTATTGGTTCCCTTGCCTCTACTTGAATTTCCTCCTCTGCTTCATTGAATTTGCTTCCTCGCCAATTTTTCTTCATCCTTCAAGGCTGCTTGATAAGCATCCTTGACTTTACTGACAGAAATCATGTTGATATCCTCTTGGATTTCATATCTCATCCCATTGATGTATCTAGTTGTCTTCTCATATTCATTCTCTTTTTGTCCAGCCCTCGTGTTCAGTCGGTAAAATTATTCAGTGTACTATTTCATTGATAAACCCCTATGTTTCAGGTTCTGCAATCTTTTGTAAATATTGATTTGGTAATCCTTGGGGATAAATTTTTCTTTCAACTTAGCTAGCATCCTATCCCATTTTTTAATTTTCTTCTTATAATCTCTCCTGTGTTTGGCTTGCAGTTCATCCCACCATAACGATGCATTACCTTTAATTCTTTTCACTGCATGCTTCACCATCTTATCTTCTTCGATATCTTTGTAATCGAAGTATTTGTCCATAGCACATACCTAATCTAACAATTATTCAAATTCCAAGTTGCCTTCATACATAGGTACCTCTATCCTTGCTCTGGATCCTATATTTGAAACAACAATTGTCAAGCAATCTTATGCAGCATCATCTACGTCATTTGCTTCGTCTGCTGCTTCTTAGCTCTCATCTTCACTGATATCACCAATGTCTAGTGCTATTCTCTATGTTTTCTCCATGGCGTCCAATTTCATTCAAAGTCACCTCATTTATTCTTCCATTTCTTCATTTTCTTTGTGCCTTTTGGGTGGCATGATTATTTTTTTTCACTGCATCACCTACAAACATAAATTAAATTTCCTTGATACCAACTTCCCTCCTTTCTCCTTTTGTATGTTGTCTGTAAAACAAATTTAGAATTAGCTCTGATACCACCTGATGGTGTGTATCAGAGAATTTTCTTTATCTACTGTCTTCTATAGAAATTTAAAATCTAAGCTCTGATACCACTTGATGCAGACCCCCTACATCGACAGTGTCTATTAACCTCCGGGTCACTGGATCGTTCAAATCTATGAGATGGAGGAACTCTTCAATTCCTTGTTGGAATCTCATGAATAAACCCATAGGTCCTTTTATGAAACTCTCCCTGTGCGACTAAACCCCAAGCGCAAGCCTCACCTCCACACGACAACGGGCTATGAGTACACGCCTACACAAAAGGCATTTTGGGAATTCTACGTATGATCCAACCTTGACTCCCTAACTTCTGAAACTCCAAAAAGGGCTTAACGGATGTTAGCTCCTTTCACTTTCTCCGCTCATGTGACCATTTGCCACAACCTGGGGCCCATCCTTTGAGTGCGTCAGGATTTTGCGTATTGGGAACTCTCGATGTGATTCACCTCCATCCTCCTGACTCCCAAAATCTCAATATTTTGGAGCACCAAATCGCCAGTCATGACTCTCTCATGATCTGATGGCTCAGATCTATTCCTTCTTGTGTCGAGACTTCAGGTTTCACAAAGTTGGAAGATCACTCACCTCCCTACTCTCGATCCCCAATATTCTGAAACTCTGAAATTCTCCCTGGACAATAAACGGTTGAGATGTATCCTCTATCAAGGGTTGGGATCTTTTCACGAGTTCACGTTTCACAAGTTTTCATGAATTTTTGCTTTGAATTTTCCCTCCTATGGGTCAGCAAAATGTTTATCGACTACCAGTTGTCTTCTGACGATAGATGATCCTAATGATTTCGGGACTTCGTAACTTTGCAAGTTGACTCTCCTCCTATGCACTCTAAAGGACTAAACCTTATGCACTTCCTCCGGATCCAACTGTTGTTGGTCCATTTGCTTCCAAATATGAAGGCTCACACTTGATCAATCGAACGATTGAGATTCCACCTCAACGTTCCATGGCTCCTGACTTCAGGAATCTCAAGTTTCAACTCCGATGTATTCTCTCTCCTCTGTATGCAAAGTGTTAAAACTTGTGCACCTCCTTCTGATCCGATGATTGTCAATTTTCTTCCTTATGATCCAACGATCACGATCGTTCTTCCTCGTGAGATTCAGATATCTCCCCACCTTGGAAGATTTATCTTCTTTCAAAGGTTCCAAACCTTTGTTTTCCCAACAAATCCATCTATGGAATCTCATCAACACTTGTGAAAAGTTTTATCTCTTCTAAGATTCTATCCTTGAAATGATTCCGATCTCCCACTCACACCTTGCATTCTTGGGATTTTGAATAACTCAGTTTGAAGGATTTTCTTGAAAATAAAATGCTTCTCGCTCACCTGGCGTTCTTCTGCACCGGTTCTTCAAAGATTGTTGGCTTCATCACGTTGTGCACACCTTGCACTTGGTCTGAGTTTCTCTGATTCTCTCTGAACTTCTCTGAGTCAATCTGAGACTCAATCGACACACTCCTTGCGTTCGAGATGCACACCTTGCATACAAGTATCAAAAGATAAATGATTGAAACTCAACCAGCTTCGTCACGAACTCATACAGTTAATCTCTCGAAAAAAATCATACATGAACAAATTGTAATAAATCATACACACAAAATAGCATTCACTCAATCACACATGAAATGAACACAGTCCAAGGATTTGGGACAATTTATGTCTATTCATTCATGAAAAAAAAAATACATAGTGTTTTTGCTACTCTACTCTGCTCTATTGATCTCTCTATTATGTCTATCCATCCTCCTCTGTTACAATGCGACAATGAAAAACTATCTAAGGACCACTCCACAAGCTCTCTCGTCCTATTCTGAAATCTATCATTTCAAATTCAAAGTTATTACCTACTCTGTCTTATTACAATAACTACTAGCTATTTCCAGATAGAGTCGACACTCCATATTTGCAATTTCTTACAGTCCTTCAAGACTTTACAGACAAGTTACATTTTTTTTTTTTTTTTTNATATCTCAACAACCGATTAAATTCTGAGTTAAATTCTTGATTTGAAATTCTCTCATTGCTGAGATGTCATTTTTCTTCCTCCACACGTGCATTGTTGACTTTTAAGGCAATGCTCCTGCATCATCACTCTATGTCGGGAACATATCGTGACCATCGTATTTACTAACTACAAATGCATACTAATGCATACTAAAGAAACACACTTTTACCTAATGACACATTAGACCAAGTAGATCTAAACTAACTCCTAAGTGTCTAAATATCCTAACACTACTCCTAACTAAATTTTTCCTTCCGCACACATTCACCCTTGAAAATGGGCAAACTATCTTTCTTTCTACCATCCTATCTGCCTGTTATCCAACTTGTCGGGTTATCTTCTCCTTCTCGATTCTCAAAACTTGTCCCAAAATGTTCTGCTCCTTAGAGTAAGTTCGTGAGTTCATAAATACCAGTTGGTATGTATGGGGAGTAAGGTAGAATGAACTAAGTGTGCATTGTAGGCGTGAATGGTAAGGCATGTTGTCTTGTAACTGAAATATTTGTATGAATGCAATGTGCACCTTTTGTACCACAAAATTGAATGATAATATAAGTAGCCTCTCATTGTGGAAGTAGCCCAGTTTGGGGAGAATCACATTAAATTTCTTTTTTCTGATGTGGTTGTTGCCATATTGTATTGGTTTACTCTGTTTATTGTTCACATGTAATCGATTACTAATGTTAATATGAATATGTATTTGATGATTTCGTGCACTTGTTGAATGATTAAGTAAGATGAATATGTCAGATGTTATTATGTTGTTATGATTTCGTGCACATGATATATAAATGAATGTTAAGTAAATGGTTAGAATGAATGCCTCATATTCCCCATGATTGCGGAAACTTGGTTTCTTCAGTCCCTATAGGTACCTTGGGTGACACTTCACCTGGTTGCGGGTGATGTCAAAAGGGTTGGTATCTTTAGCATTTTGCTGGTGATTTAATGTTGAACAATGGGTCTTCCCACTATGCACCAACAAATGGCTCTGTTGTTGGGATAGGATTTTGTGAATGAGGGGAATGTGAAGGCTAACTGAGGAGGATATTGAACAACGGTTGGACATAAACAAGATCGAGTTTGTTTTATATCATAATAAAAATCCACAAATCAACGTAGAAAAATGGTTATAGAAGTATGTGCTTACATATTTTCATGAAATTTTCTTTGTTGATTTCGTAAATGTTTTAGCAAAGTGGGTCCAGATATTATTTGAATAGATCGGAAGATATCACATTGAGGTTATGAGAAATTGGACTCCTCAGTTAATTCGGAAAGTCAATATTATAATCAATAAGGTATCACGCGCAGATGATTACAGGATGGATAGTGTTTTGGGAGGTTACATTATCGAATTTGGTATATATTATACTCATTCATATAGTTCCGTTGAAACATAATTTGTTAAGAGTCCACACGAAAGATACTTGAAATCAATATCTACTTGGAATAAGATATTTTCTGATAAGGGAGTCGTGAAGATGGAATCTAATTTCCTTATAAAATAATCACCTTCGTGCATAGGGGGGACTGGGGGCTGTCCAAGGAATAGTATGATTGTCGTAGGGAATAATGGATAAGGAATGGATGGGTTGATGATGTCAAGAGGAGAAGAGTGTGTGACATAAGAGGAGATTGTATTATTATGCAATGGTAAGATATTTAGGCTGAATAAGAAGAGGATTGTGGATGAGAGAGAGAGAAAACAAAGTGAGTTTGAAGAGAGAGACACCGGTGCAATATTCTAGCTCATACCATGCATAGAATATCATCTTAGTCCATTAAAATAATATCCCACTTATGCCAGACTCTGCATTGAACCCACGACCCCTCGTGCGTCTTCAAGGTTTGAAGAAAATCTGGCGATTGTAGTTAGTAAGGGAATTAAAGATAACAGTCACGGTAGTGGAAGTAGCAAAATAACCCAGCTTCATATAGTATCACCAAGAAGGAATACTGCACAAAACACAATGGTGGGAATAGATCCCACTTTAAGGATGCCTCTCTTTCATAGGGAAGGTTCAACAAACCTAGAACAACATTTTTTTTATTTTTGAAACGATGTGGATTGTGAATAAAGTCTAGGACGATGATGTGAAGATTGCGTAATTGGAAATGATCTTCAAAGATCGAGTGTTACTATGGTACATGAAATATCAGAATACTACACCTCCAGGACAAATTAGAACATTGGTAGAGGTAATACAAGTTTTATTGAAAGAGTTCTTGAAACATAAGTCTGTTTCATAGTGCATTACAAAGCTAAAGGAGATCAAGAATATAGTGAATGAATCATTGTGGGATTACGATCAAAGGTTTAATATATTGAAGGATTGACTAACATTCTAGATTCTTTATGAAAAACATAGAGAATGGTTTATTGCAGGATTATGGCCACATATACACTTCTTTGATGCAACAAAAGATTGCGTCGCAGTTAGAAGCCTTAGAAATTTCTATGAAATTGGAAGCATCCCAAATAGGATAAAATAATGTAGGGATGGATCATGTTCAGTCATAGTTGGAAGCATTGACTATTTAGTTATAGGAAATTACTAAAGGAAAATAAAAGCGGGAGGGAATCTGGTGTATCACATGTAAAATAGAGGGTCATCATAAGAATGAATGTCCAGTGTTCCAAAAATATTTGAATACGGGAGCTCCGAATACATTAGGGATATGGTGTAATATTTTCAATATGATGGGTCACCACCCTACTAACTATCCATTGATGCAGAAATATCAGAGCAATACCAAGAAATTGTTCTATAATTTTTTTAAGTTAGTAGTACATGGAGAGAAGGTTTTTTGCTCATTTGACCTAATGAGGGAGAACATCAGAGACACATATAGAGTACAAGGAGAAGAATCAGAAGGGGGAGTTTTGTAGTATAATATACCCAGAGGTTATAATCAAGGAGGACAAGGAGATTTAAGAGGTCGTGGAAGATGAGGATTTGGAAGAGGAAGAGGTCCAATCATATGTTATAACATTAATCATCTTGGACCTTTAGAACGAGACTGTTTGAATCCTTGCATGACATGTACATATTGCAGACAACTAGACCATGCGACATAGGATTTCCCACAGTTGATCACAAAGTGGAAAGAAAAGAGGAAAGTGAATGTACAGATGATAGCAGTAGAGGAACGCGATGAAAAACCTAAGATAAGAGCAGTTACACATGAAGGAATGAGAACTGGGGTTGATGCGACAAATCAAGGGAATAGGATCCACCATTGGTTCAGGAAAGTAGTCGAGCCTCTTCTATTGTTTGATCTTGGAAAAGAGAAAGAAACCTACAAGAAAGAAATAAAGAACTGATCAGAGCATATTAATGGATAGCATTGACTTCAATTGTGCCGCCTTTGTATGACAGACCACCGATGTATGATATGCCTCTAGTTTATGACCACTCGGAAAGGAACTTTGAAAAGGTAATCACTTTGAAACATTTCTTAAGAAGTTGTTTAGAATTAATGAAGGATGAATATTCTTTAAGTATGTTGCGTGAAATAACTGACCATTGCACCCAAGAAAAATAGATACATGTTGTACACCGAAAATTTATTCAAGTGCGTCGCAAGAAAATAATAAACAGGGAGTTTCCACTCAACATGTAGATAGGAGACTATGGCATGGAAAATATTATCTGGGATCAAGGTTCCAATGTGAATGAGATTCCAAAGTAGACCTGGGAAATTATGGGTAAACCGCAATTGATATGGTCATCTATTCAGTTGAGATTAGTCAATCAACATTAAGATCATTCCAATTGGGATACTAACAGGGGTAAGTGTTAGTATTGACGGAGTGCGTAGCTTATCTGATTTTGAAGTGATCAATATAGTCAATGATAGTACCCATTACCCAAAATTATTAGGACTCGATTGGGCCTTTAACAACCCAAATATATGGTGTCAACCTCCCCTCCTCTCCTTTCGGGCTGACTCGACCTTCTGGTCTAGGATCGTTCAAGTCACCAAACTGAATGGTTCATCAGGCTCCTGATGGAACCATTTTAACTTGACAGAGGCCCATTACTTTATCAGCATAGTTATGTAGCACACATAGACCCTCTCCCTAGTTCTTTTCAACTCTTAATGCCCACGTTGCTAGCTCCCCATGCTAGGATATCTCCTTGATGTAACCACAGATATGGTCATAGGCCATCTCTCTTCGTGATCCTGTGATTTGGAACCTTCGCGAGATGCTTCCTCCTTTTCCCGGATTTCTGAATCGATGAATTCTTCAGGGCCAGATATACAGTACATGTTCTCCTCACGATCAATGACTTTGACGAATTCGTGAGTTCATACTTCACGAGTCCTCTCTTCTCCTAACTCTTCTTTTCCCGACTTGCATGTCAGTGAAGTTTTGATCTCTCGCCACATGTCCTATCCTAATGAACGGCTAGGATTACTTCGGTTTTCCCATCTCTTCGAGTATTCTCTCCTCAAGTTTCATCCTAAGGGATCTTTCTCCGAAGTCAATGGATCTCTGCCACGTACCCCTCCAGATCCAAAGGTCTGGATTGAAATATCTCTTTGTGACTTCGTGAAGATCTTCATCTTCTCTTGGAAAACCTTCCAAAGTTCTAACTCCTGAACCTCTCAATCTTCTGCCACCTGTCTCCTCCTTTATGATGGATTATTTCACTGTTCTCAGGACTTTGGCAAGTACTCAAATCCTTTTCACACTTAGTGCAAAGTCTCCTTTTGAGACTTAGACTATTCTCGAGTGCGTTATGCACTCCTTGCAGAGTTCTACATAGACTCTTCTGCGACTTTGCTCGGCTTGAAAACCTTCAAGGTTCCCATTTCCTTTGTGAACTTCCTCATTCCCTTCTGGTAGTTTCATTCTCTTCCTCCTGAACTTGTAAGATGGACTTCCAATCTATCTTGGCGCACTCCTTGTGCTAAACTCTGTTCTTCGACGGTTTCTCCCTTATTTTTATGAAAAGGTTTCAGGAATCTCCTTTCCTTTGTCAATGCACTCTTGCAAAGCCTTCCTTCCTCATAATGTTCAGTAATTCTGGGATTGTCCTAAGGATTCCAACACTTCCAACTATGTTTTCCTTGTGAACACTTGCACCAAGTCGATGCCCTCCTGGCAGAGTGTTTCAGAGTGTTCAGTAACTTTGGATTGTATCTTCCCTTATACAGTCTCTCTTTCCAAGGTACTTAACCACCTTGAAACTTCCTCCCAAGTTTGTGAATTAACCTAGTGCACCCTCCTGGCAGCTTCTCTTCTGACTCCACTGAGTTTAGACATGCACTCCTTACATCGGCTCATAGAGTTTCCTCTCTTTGTCGCGCACTCTTTGCACTTAGCCTAGAGAACCAGACTTAATTCAACACACTCACAGATAGAAAGTTGTATCTCTATCCTTGCCAACAATTTCTGACATTCATCTACAATTCAAACACATGTAAATGCCATTCATAACACAACATCCATTTCATTGAAATTGAAAACAGGAAAAATTGTCATTTTTTATTAATGGTAGAATATCAAATTACAATGGTGGACTCTGAGCTGCAACTAAGTCTCGGATGTCTATGTTTCTCTCCTAGCTAACCCTATCTTAGCTAACCTTTTACAACCCAACACAACCCAACCAACCTCTACTTTGCAACAATTACAAATATTATACAAGAGGAGCTCGACGAGTTTCCCTCACAAGCTAAACTAGTGGTGTCAAATCACCATTCAAAATGCCTATGGAAAGGGAAAATTACAATGATGGAAATCTACTCCAAATTGGATACATATCCATTTTGTCATCAACCACTTAATGGCGACCTTATCTCGAGCTTGTGTGAAGGCCTAACTTGGCTCTTCCAGCTTGTCATCATTAATGCATGGATCACACCTTTGATTCTCGAGGAAAAAATGAGAGAGTGGCACCTCTCCTCCCTTAAATGTGCACCATGCGTGAAATCCGATTGGAGCATGTTGAGGTGGAGTGATGCTCCCACATCATACTCCATGGCTATGAAAATCATGATCTCTTTCTCATGAGCTTCTAGCATCGTTGAAATCCTCCTGGATCCCAAAATTTCTCTTGGAGTTGTCTCTCTGCTGCTCTGCTTCAGTATTTTTTCTCCTGCATCTTCCTCGCTGCTTGTGCAGGTTTCTTCTTGTCAAGCTTCTCCTTGTCAACCACTTCCTCTACTGACTATGACATCAACTTCCTTATCTCCTCAATCACCTTGTCCACCTGCTCCATCGGCTGGCTTTTCCCTTGCAGAGAAACTTGTTGCATTTCCTCCTCGTCAGTGGGTAAATCACATTGATTCCCAAAGTTATCCTCTTAATATATGGTTTCCTTATCTTGCCACTTTTCTACAACTTCCTCTTCTATAGTCTCCTCATCATTGAGCTTCTTCTCAACTATTTCTCCCAACATATTTTTCCCTATTAGTTCTTCGGTTGGGTCCCCTCCAGCTTCCTCCAGTTGCTTCCCATCCTAGCATGATTCTCCATCTGCTTCCATTTTAGCCTGTTGGATGTGCATTGTTTTCATTTTCACTCTCCTTTATAGGGCTTCTAATTCCTCACACAGATCAACAAATTCTATGTTTTCTAATTCCTCTTCTGTTGCAGACTCTAGTACTGCAGTCATCTCCTATTTAGCTTTCTAGTTGAAAATTTTGAGCAATTATGTTGAATTCTCTTCATCCTTTGTTGGGGAAAACATCAGTGTCTTCTCCTTCTCCTCCCTTTTGACAGACTCTACTATTTGCCTCTATGTTTCTACTCCTGCAATACCTATGCTAACCTCTCCTTGGCCTCTGAGTAGGAATATCTATATTCCCCCTATGATTAGAATACTCCTCTAGCCCTTCTCCTCGATGATGAAATCTTTCAACTTCTCATCATCTTCATTCACACGGTTCATAATCCTGTGCAAATCTTCATCTGAGTGAGGTCCTCCTCCTGCCTCCTCTTCATCTTTCAGCTTTTCTTTCCAATATGAACTCTTAGCTGAGTTCATCTCTCCTCCCTTGCCCACTTGGCATTATGGGATTTATTCTCTTCCCTCCTGATAGTCTATGATATCTCTTGTTGATATCACCTCCTCCTCATCATTGAGACTTCTCCCAATATTTGGTTCATAGATGTGAATCAATTCATCTATGTCACTGAGGATTTCAATCTCCCTCAACCATCTTCTCGACTCTTGTTGTTGCTTCCTGGCAACTAATTGTTGGATAGGCGATTTTTCTCTTTTCTTTAGTGGCCACTCATACCTTTAGCATACCCTTGACTCTTGTTGCATATTCAACACTAACCTGTCCATTTATTTTCTTATCTCATTGAGCTCTGTTGGCATAGGGGAATACCCAGGGTTCAAAGCTACAACAACGCACCAAACAAACCCTAACTACCGACACTTTTGACAACACCTTTGAAGAAGACGAAGTCTCACCCGAGGTAGAAGCAGGGGTGGTTGCAACACTTAGGTGTTTGCAACCTTAGTTGGGACACAGGTCTGTGATTATATCTCATAAGGTCTGTGATTATATCTCTTATAGAGCACTTTAGCATTGATCATTCATCAATATTCAACCCTTATTATACTTCACAGATAGCAAAGAGCATTGCAACATTCACTTAGATCTAAGGTATCTTAGTGCTTAGCAACAATAAAATAGATTAGTTCTAGTAGATCAGCACTAAGCATCTTCATACATATATAATCTACTATTCATACACCTCTAATGAAGAACAAGGCATAAGTATATCCATCTAAATATATCAAAGCACTTTGCAAAAGAAGGGATAAACACATCAAATCAAAGCAGAAAGCATAGCACACAGATTTACGTGGTTCACCCCCACTCTGGAGCTACATCCACCAACACTTCTTCTTTATTAGCGTCCTCAATCGGTTACAAGAACGAAGCCACCAAAACCTATTATGCATAGGATAGAATATCTATGCAGCTCGTTAGATCCTTCTTCCTTGCCTTACAAAAACAATCCTTCTATATCTCCACATAGGGACTTGCACTAAGCTCTGCAAGCCTATAGAATGCACAACACCTCAATCACACAGATCCCACTTGGCACGTAGATTTTATCACATAGATACAATACTCTACTAGATGCCTAGATGTCTATTTATACATTTAGAAAAGTGGTCATAGGCATGGGTGAACCCACGGGCCAACATACCTTTCCATTACATATTCCCAAAACCCAAAATGGGCCCAAAAGTGGGCTGAGATCCCGTGATATCTACTTTGACTGGCACTCCATCTTCGACAAGCTGTCAAAGTCCCAAAAATGGTCAATCATGACCAAGATTATTCCAAAACTTTGTCAAGGGCCAACAAGCCCCCAACACTCACATGTGACTCGTCCCAAGTCACTCTAGTCTGAGCAATTCTTCTTCGAACACCTCAATATTGGCTCGAGCTTCTTATACCTTTTGTAGTGCTACTGCCTCTTGCTCAGTGAAGTCTTGATGAGTGCATCACTGACTGGTCCTTCTAGGAGTTGTTCTTCTACACTCACAACCTGTTCAAGTTCTACTCCTTAGTTTTCAACTTCAGTGAATAGTTGACATGCCTTCTCTTGCATTGGTTGAAGTCATTGAGAGGCTTCCATCACTTTACTATGAATCATTTGGATCTGTTGTTGGGCTATGCGTTTATTTGGAAACCTATTCATTCTTTTGATTGGTGACAAGGCCTTTAGCTGTTCTTGTAACATATCTGCATGCTTCTTTGTTTCTTGGAGTTGTGACTCCAATGCCTGCAACTCTGGATTCTTCGTGAGGCTCTCATATGTCTAAGTGCTCCTGGAAGTCAGTTACTTGCATTCCAATTCAAGGGATTTCAATCTGCCAACTGCACTGCGGGTAGTTTCCTCTCTTAGGTCTCTTATATATTGAGGGGTCTTGGGCACAGTATGAAGTTATAGATCTGCGATGTACTGCTAAAGATGCTAGATCACTCCTTCCAGTTGTGCCACCTACTATGGAACCCGTTATTCTGTCTAGACTTTGATGACTATCACAGAGCAAAGTGCTCCATTGACTAGTTCCTTTATCTCTAGTTTCTCTATGAGAAACTACTCCTTGCTCTGTTGTAGCTCTTATTTCTCTTCCTCCCACTTTGTTTGTAGGGATAGTTTTTCTAGTTTTTCAATATTGCACTATTCTACAAGATCTTCATGTGCCTGCGTCAAATCTTGGGTGTCTTGCATTGTCTCTTCCCGATCTCATCGAAGGCGAGATTCAACATGATCGACGATCTGGTGCAATTGGGCTAGCTCATCTCCTGGTTCTTCTATTCGAATTGTCAAGGGCGCAGTAGAAATTGCATGGATGGAATGTAGTGCCTGCTGCACTTCTTGAAGTTCACCCTTGATTCGGCTGAATACCTCCTCCTACTTTGCTTCTTTCCTTTCTGTGATCTCCAGTGAAGCATCACTCAACACAGCGACTAAGAATTCGAAGTTGTCTGGGATGAGGGTAGTCTTAAACATAGTCCTGGTGGATTTAACTTTCTTTCGAGATGAAGGCTTTGTTGGGGTAACCTTCCTTTTCTTGGATGGATCCTCTTCCTCTCTAGGCAGAGTAACTTTGCCTTTGTTTTTCTCGACTTTTGTGCCACCTATCTCTCCACCATCGTCTCCCTGCTCAGGTGAGATCGAACTCTTTTCCAATGTGCTATGGACATCTTGCATTTCATCATATTTCTTCGTCTTGCATGGTCCAAGTGCGTCGGGCATAGTTTCAGGGCTTTCCACATCAGACATCTCTGAAGGGTTCGCTGGAATAAGGAGGTCCATCGACCATTCCTTGGTAATATCCTCCAAGTCATCTTTTGTCAACCTATAATATGACTGAAGCTGTTGTTTATGCTCATCAACGCGCGCTGTAATATAGGTGAACTGGTGGTCCGCGCTGAATTTCATCAAGGGTCTAAACCTATGAAGTGTGTTTGGGGTGATGCACATTGTAGACTGGATTGCAATCTTCAACTGGTTTTAATAGGCGTGGAAGATGGTATTGGACTGCCACTACTTGTTCATGCCGCTGGATTACCATAGTATACAGAACTTCGCGGCCAGTGGTTCAAAGGGTTTGATATCTAGGAAAGTGGTGCTTTCTAGTAGCTCCTAGGTGATGAAAACGATCAATATGAGAATGCAACTAAAGTGGAACTCATACCCTTGGTCTTGCGCTTCTCTGTAATCAAGATCTAGTTGGTTTACAAGGTACTGTACCCAATTCATCTGTAGTCCCTCCGCACACTTTCCTGCGAGGTCAACTATGAATCCAGTCACTTGGGTTGGCCTGTTCTTGCGAACTAGCTTTCCCGCAATCAGCTGACAGGAAAGGCGCACTATCCCACTCTATATAGAGGCTACCTTGTAGCCTCGGGTGCCCTTCTCGACATCGCCATAAGTTTATTTAATCCTCTGCGCTAATGCTCGGTATGAGGTCTTTCCAGGGTAGAACTCATGTGGGTCAGGTCCTTGCATACTAAGCCCTGTGATATGATTGATCAAGGTCGGATCGATAGTGATGCAACAATTCAACCATAAGTATCCTCCATGGTAGCAGGACAGTAGTAACTTGACGCATGTGTTGACTCCCTGGTGTTTGTTGAAGTGCGAGATCTTCATTACATTGAGCAGTGTGGATTGCGCGAGGTTTTGGGCCCATGATTGCGGGATAATATTGGAATTCTTTCCTTTGGTCCTGGTTAAGTACTTATGAGGGGTAACATGTTGTAAGATTTACGATCTCCAAGGTTGAAGTCACTAAATTTCAGTGTTGCGAACTTATCCTAGTCAACATGAACTGTGCACACCCCTTTCGAAAAGTACACGGTGATCAAAGTATACTCGAATTCTCGAGGTACAATATCACGATTGATGTCATCACTCAGAGGTGGTAGGTAAGCTGGTAGAATGGGAAAACTAAGCTTGGCATTCATGATGCCGTCTTTGTGCTCTTTTTGTTTCTCATCGATCGGTCGGGATGGAGTGGCACGAGTAGTGGAAGGAGAGGCCTGAAGTCATGAATCTCTCAGTCATTAAGTCAATCAAAACTTCTTCGACTATTTTCTCTATAGTACTGAGCTCGTTTGACATACAAGCTCAGGGTCAATTATATTGGGTGTGAACTGAATTCAGAGACTACAATGAAGGGTATGGGAACAAGGCGATGATCAGAGTGAAAAATAATCTCAGGCTTTGGGTTCAAATTCTCAGTTAGAAAAATTATTCTCGGTGCATGGTGTGACAGACTAAATAAGAAACTTAGAAATGGTCTACTTGCAATGGGTATGAGGCATCATTAACTCATGTTCTATCCGTTATGGCATGGTCTAACGATCTAGTGGAAAACCATCAATGCTTTCTAACCCATTTGGAGCGGCAGTCGAACGGTAATATCGGCTTCCAATGACTATATTTCTTTGCCTCAGTGAAGTGGCCTATGTTGTTGGTTTGATATCTCGACGAAGTTCAAATTCTGCAAGTTTTCCTTCTGCGAGGCTCCCTCTGGAATATTCTGTAGCCTATCGATCTTAGCTCTCTTTTTACTTAGCTTCCTAGCCTTCTTTCTAGTGAGTTTAATCTCGGTGATTCTCTTCCCATTCTGATTCTTATTTTCCTTAGACATAGTCACTTCATGCTACTGAGATTCTCTCCTAAGACTCAGGGGTAATACTTCTTCTATATCTGAGACAGATACTTCAATCTTCTATGAGTTTTCTAATGCTCTTGCATCTTTGACATCTGGGCTTCTAGTGTCAAATAGCTTCGATCTGTTTTCTTGTTCTTCAATCAACTGAATGATTCTTCTAGTCATGAAATCTTTTAACTCCTATTTCCATTGTTCCAAAAATTCTTCTTCTTCCTTTCGTCTAGCTTGATCATTATCAACCCAGGGATTTCCTAACAACATGTTAAACGGGGCATTGTCCTCAATAAATTTAATAATCTCAAAATCTTCTTCACTCGAAGCTCCATTGGCATTCATATATATCTAAGTGATATTTCCACATAGGGTTACCAGTTTTCCTCTGAATAGCCCTATTCCTCTTAATGAAGGGATCATAGCAGGCCTTCCTATAGCTTCCCAAGTTTTCTCTAGCATATTGTTCACTTGTGTTTTTTCATCAAGAACATAGTCAATGTCGAAGTCTCCTATTCTTACCTTGATACATTCTTTTTCTTTAAATATCTCTAATATCCTAACATGCCGGTGATCATTCAAGGTGTCTTTCATCTGTAGAAATAGCTTCTATGATTCCTTCTGGGGTTCTACTATTTTTGGATTTGCCTTAGGGTTTTCTTCATTCAGATTCATTCTTTCAAGCTTAGCAATCATTCTGGGGAAATCCAACACTTCATGGTCCAAATCTTTGCAACATAGGCAACTAGATCTTCCACGAGGGCATTCCTTAGCAATATGTCCTGGTCTTTTGCAACTGTAACAGAGGGTTAACCCTCTCTTTTGTTTAAATGTTCCCCAACTTCTTCTATGCTTTGCACCAGGATCATGGTAGCTAGCCTGCAAAAAATTATTTCTAGGATCCTGCATCCATTTGTTAGTCCAAACATTCTTTCTATGCATAGGTATAACATATATATCATTATGCTTATCAGATTTATTCATATAAAACTTTCTTTCATCTATCAGAGCCCTGGTTTTCAAGATAGGACAAAACCTATCAAACACACCTAAATTCATGTTTTTATAAACAAAAAATTCCACTTATCTTACTTCTACAAAGTACAAAACTTCTAGATCTAAAAACTTTTAACTATTCTTACCTTTATTAGAGCACTGATCTTACAAATCTTACCTCTTTTCTGCAGATATGACCTCTTTTCTTCAGAAACTTCCACTTTTACTTTTCTTGGAGATCAAAGCATTCAGATCTTGCTTCTTTTCTTCAAATCTGGCCTTCTTTCTTTAGCACAGAGCTGTTCATATCAAGTGGAATATTGCGCACTAGGGAACATATCCACGCATAGAGCTTCCATAGTTTTAGGATGAATCTTTGCACAAATATTCTTCTTCCTCAGTTCCTAGCAGTCACAGTTTCAAGTCTCGACAACAAAACCATTTGTTGGCACAGGAGTAGACCTAGGGTTCAATGCTCCAACAATGCACCAACAAAACCCTAACTACCAACCCTTTTGGCAACACCTGCGAAGAAGATGAAGTCTCGCCCGAGGTAGAAGAAGGGGTGGTTGCAAGACTTAGGTGTTTTCAACCTTAGATGGGACACAAGTATGTGATTATATCACTTACAGAGCATTTTAGCATTGATCATTCATCAATATTCAACCCTTATTATACTTCGCAGATAGCATAGAGCATTGCAGCATTCACTTAGATCTAAGGTATCTTAGTACTTAGCAACAATAAAACAGATCAGATCTAGTAGATCGGCACTAATAATATTCATACATATCTAATATACTATTCATACACATCTAATGAAGCACAAGGCATAAGTATATCCATCTAAATATATCAAAGCACTTTGCAAAAGAAGGGATAAACACATCAAGTCAAAGGACAAAGAATAACGCATAGATTTACATGGTTCACCCCCACTCTGGGGATATGTCCACCAACTCTTCTTCATTATTAGCGTATTCAATTGGTTACAAGCATAGAGCCACCAAAACCTATTGTGCATAGGACATAAAATCTGCGCATCTCACTAGATCCTTCTTCCTTTCCTTAGAACACAAATCCTTCTATATCTCCACACAGGGACTTGCACTAAGCTCTACAAGCCTATAAAATTCACAACACCTTGATCACACAGATGCCACTTGGCACATAACCTATATCACATAGATACAATACTCTACTAGATGCCTAGATGTCTATTTATACATTTAGAAAAGTGGTCCTAAGCATGGGTGAACCCACGGGCTGACATCCCTTTCCCATTACATATTCCCAAAAACCAAATTGGGCCCAAAAGAGGGATGAGATCCCATGATATATTCTTCGTTTGGTGCTCCATCCTTGATAGGCTATTGAAGTCCCAAAAATGATCAATCATGACCAAGATTATTCCAATACTTGGTCAAGGGTCAACAAGCTCTATATCCATATCTGCCTTATTTTTTTGCTAGTGGCCTTCCCTCCGACAATGCTTATGACCTTCAATAGCCATATTCAACCTGTACCTACCCTCCTAGCAAGTCTATTGTTCACTCTGTAACTGAGATCATCTCTATCTTCTCCTTTGCTTGAAATCTACAGATGAAAATCAGGCTCTGATACCACTTAGTGTCAACCTCCCCTCCCCTCATTTAGGTCTGACTCGACCTCCCAGTCTAGGATCGTTCAAGTCACCAAACCGAATGGTTCGTTGGAGTTCTGATGGAATCATTTTAACTTGACATAGGCTCTTTACTTTATCGATGCAGTTATGTAGCACCCATGGACACTCTCCTTAGCGCTTTTCAACTCTTAACGCGCACGTCGCTAGCTTCCCGTGCTAGGATTTCTCCTTGATGTGACCATGGATATGGTCATGGGACAACTCCCTTCATGATCATGTGCTTCAGAAATTTCACAATTTTCTTCCTCCTTTTCTCTAATTTTTGAATCAAAGAATTCTTCGGGACCAGATCTATGGTCTGTGTTCTCCTTGCGATCAACGACTGTGACCAATTCACAAGTTTGGACTTCGCAAGTCCTCTCTTCTCAATACTCTCCTTTTCTCGACTTGCATGTCAGCGAAGTGTTGATCTCTCGCCACGCGTCCTATCCCAATGGAAAGATAGGATTACTTTGTCTTTCCCAGCTCTTCTAGCATTCTCTCATTGACTTTTCTCCTAAGGTTTCTTCCTCTGAAGTGTGTGGATCTCTACCACGTACCCCTACAAATCCAACAGTCAGGATTGAAATCTCTCTTTGCAACTTCGCGAATATATCCATTTTCTCTCGGCAAACCTTTCGAAGTTCTAATTCCCGAACCTCTCGATCTTATAGAACCTGTCTCCTCCTCGACGATGGATGATTTCACTGTCTTCGGGACTTCGACAAGTCCTCGAATACTTTTCACACTTAGCACAAATTCAAATTTCGAGACTTAGACTATTCTCGAATGCCTTCTGCACTCCTTGCAGAGTTTTGCGTAGACTCTTCTATGACTTTTCTCAGCTTGAAAACCTTCAAGGTTCCCAGTTTCTTTGCGAACTTCCTCATGCCCTCCTGGTAGTTTCGTGCTCTTCCTCCTGAGCTTGTAAGATGTACTTCCAGTCTATCTCGGTGCACTCCTTGCACTCAACTATGTTCTTCAACGGTTTCTCCCTTAGCCTTATGGAAAGGTTTAAGGCATATCCTTAACTTTATCGATGCACTCTTGCAAAACCTTCATTCCTTAGAATGTTTAGTAATTATGGGATTCTCCTAAGGATTCCAACACTTCTAACCGTGTTTTCCTTGTGCACACTTGCACCAACTTGATGCCCTCCGGGCAGAGTGTTTTAGAGTTTTCAGTAACTTTGGACTATATCTTCCCTTATACAATATTTATTTCCAAGGTACTTAACCACCTTGAAAATTCCTCCCAAGTCTGTGAATTAACCTGGTGCACCCTCCTAGCAACTTCTCTTATGACTCCATTGAGTTTAGAAATGCACTCCTTGCGTCAGCTCATAGATTTTCCTCTCTCTGTCGCACACTCCTTGCAATTAGCCTAGAAAACTAGACTTAATTCAACACACTCATGGATAGAAAATTCTATCTCTATCCCTCTAGATGATTTTTGACATTCATCTCCAATTCAAGCGCATGTAAATGACATTCATAACACAACATCCATTTCACAGAATTTGAAAAAAGGAAAAATTGTCATTTTCTATTAATGGTAGAATATCAAATTACAATGGTGGATTATGAGCTACAACTGAGTCTCTACTCTCTATGTTTCTCTCGTGGATAGCTCTATCTTAGCTAACCTCCTACAACCCAACAAAACCCAACCAACCTCTACTTTGAAAAAATTACAAATATTTATACAAGAGGGGCTCGACGAGCTTCCCTCGCAAGCCAAAATAATGGTGTCAATTCACCATTCAAAATGCCTATCGAAAGGGAAAATTACAATGATGGAAATCTGCTCCAAATCGGATGTAGATCCATTCTGTCGTAAACCAATTAATGGCGACCTTCTCTCTAGCTTTTGTGAAGGCCTAACTTGTCTCATCCATCTTTTCATCATTAATGCCTGGATCACGCCCTTGATTCTTGAGGCAAAAATGAGAGGGCAGTGCCTCTCCTCCCTTAAATGCGCACCATGCGTGAAATCTAATTGCCGCATGCTGAGGTGGAGCGATGCTCCTGCATCAATAGCATTGATCTCAAGAAAAGATAAATGATATTTGAAGTGGAATACTTGAAGGTTACTACGTCGTTGGATCCTATAGAAGAAATAAGGTATGTAGAACCAGTAAAGGGAAAATATCTCAATAACATGTATAACATGTGTTGAAATTTTGGTTTTAATTGATGTTATGCATACTTGTGCTTCCTTTCTATTTCTTTATCCTGTTGTGTCTTTGTATCTTGTTTAAGGAATGATTTAAACTATTATATCCTCAGAACATTGCTCCCATCTTCGTCTTTGTGAAGTTGTTCTCTAGTTAAGTCATTAGGGAGTCTATTTAATATTTCTTCAAAATGCAAAGCGCTTCGTAAGATATCCTCTACATATCTGACCTCTTGGGATATTTGGAGAGATAAATTGATAGGTTTTAAGTGATAATATACCACATTTTGGGGATCATGTCCTTTCTTATCTCTAGTGCACAAACATGTTTATTTTAGAGTCTTTGTTTGCTTCTCAGTGTGTATTTTATTCAATTGAGAGTATTGGACTATGCGAATAGGAAACTTTGGCCAATATATTCTATTTTTATCTGACAGGTATGTGGTGACTTATTTATTAATTTTTTGGTATGTTACTTCCCTCACCAACATATTTCCAGGTACATATTTAGGTATAAAATGAGGTGTCCCTGTAGCCCAATATATCCTGACATAGGTGTAGTATTTCTTCATGTACTAGTCTCCAACATCTTCCAAATATTTGATAGCTCCAGGATATATTTGGTGAGGGTGAAACCCAAATATGGATTTGTGTAGGGAAGTGAAGAAATAATAACACATATCATAGAAATAATTCTTGAAGTTCACTTCCCATAATTGATAACAATATTCATGAATTGGGGGTTGTCTTGGGTTCTGATCCCAATTGAAAGCAAGAAATACATGCACTACACAAACTACATCTATGGGATAATTTGTCACCTAGAAGTAGGGATTTTTCATAACTTTATTCTCCAGATCTCGACTTGAGATGTTGAATGATAGGATGCAGGCCCACTTGAATTATTTCCCAATATTGACTATTGTATAGGCCATTGAAAACCATTACATCCTAAAATGGGTGTTGGTTTCCTCACCGTAGAGTATCCATATCAACACATTTAGGACTCTGTATGGATCCTTTATGTAGTGAGAAAGAATATATCTTTCTCCTTTCTTCACTGACCGTTCTTCATCTATGAACCAATTCTCCATCAAGTCTTTGAATTCTTTGTGATCGACTCTGAATTTGTCTAGGAATAATTCATCCAATGAAACAAAAGGTTTTGGTGTTTTGTAATGAATCCTGATATCTTCGGATTTGAGAGATGCTATAGGAATTCCAAAAGCATTGAATATCATTTTGGTGTCTTTCTATAGGTGTGTGAAACACCATCTAGCAACATCATTGTAAGTAAAAAGAGTTGGGCGAGCTACTATATTGTGAATATTTCTTTGATTGATATTCATCTACTCGTCAATGTCCTCATCATCAGAGGAATACCTTTCATTCTAGAACATTTCATATATATCTTGGTATTTGACATAATTTTCCCTCCCATCATGAATTTTGGTATATGTAATGTTGAAAGAATATGTCCCTAGAATAGGGGTAGGACCGGAGGATTCCTTGTTCTTTTCTCTTTTGGTCTGGACCTTGGAAGTTTTGTAACCTACATGAATTGTCATTCAAAATAAAGTTACTTCACCTTCGGATTTGTTGCAGATAAGAGTAATTTACAAGCTTTCTTAATACATATATGTTAGCCTAAGAAGAAAAATTTACAACAAAACTTCCCCAACTCCTTTACAAAAACAAGGTTTATTTTCTTAGCAATTTTGCAGCTAGAGTTATGTTGACTATGCATTAACAGGGTTGTTATGTTGTTAATTTTTCCCAAACCTTACAAAATTAATACCAGTTGCTTTACAACTACGAATTGGTCATAGGTGTATAGTTCTTCATTAAATTTTGCAGAGGTGATCCATTTTGTATTATCATTAGCGTGTAGTGGAAGTGATATATTAAGGAGGGAAATTTTTTCCATTGGTATCAATATCATGGTAGAAACGATTAGGAGAATATTTTTTTTATCTCCTCGCCGTCAGTGACTAGAAAAGCATTCTCTTGAAAAGAGGAGATTATAAGCAGATTGGTCGATGATGATGTTCTTTTTATTAATATTTTTTCTCAAAAGATGTCTCAGTTTGTAATGGGAGGCAACACATTTTTAGGGATTTATGTTATGATAATTTATGTAATCGACGGTAGATATTTCAATTTTATCTTCATATAATTTTTTTCGTGAATGTTTCATTTATAAAGGATTAACCTTTAACAGGCCATGGTGTTGTCATTTGGAAATTGGTCGATCTAGGTCGTCGAGTCATGATAAGAACATATTATCAATGATCTACCTTGAATGATTTCGGCGTCGACGATCTACCTCGAATGATATTGTCATCGTAAATCTAGTTTAAAGGGTGTGAAACCTAGTAAGTGAGACATGATACTAAGGTATTTCCATGTGGCCATATGGTATTCCATATATGTCATCTTATAATGCATTAAGTTACTAGACAGTGTTGGGGCCCATCTCACCCTCATGTAATATTAAGGGATTATCCCCTTTTGACAATCATGCAATTAGTCGCATCACATATATCTTCATCAAGACAAACAAATAGCTTATCGTGAACATGCTTGATGCTGGAGAATGTTTCCTCCAAAACAACCTTGTTTGACTAGACCTAGGGGAATCTTGAAATTGCATAATAAAGTGGGTCCTTAACTTTGAATTAATGGATTTGATTGTGTTTTCCTAAGTTTGTAAGAATATTCTAGAAAATAGGGTTGTTTTCCCTAATTATGATGAAAAGGGATTAATCAAGAAAATTGGTTAGACTAGGTGGATTTTTCTAAGTAGGAAAGATTTGATCAAATGAAGCCTCATAAATTATGGAGCATTAAATACTATTGTTATAATTAGTTCCAGATTCTTGGGAGTTGGTTTTTATTGAACTAGAAGTTGATATTCTATGTTTAAATATTGTAATCCTACGGGTAGTAGAGATGCATAGGTATAGACAAAGAAAGGATAGAGTGTGTGTGTGAAAAGGCCAAATCAAAGGAAAATAGAATGTAAATAAGGCATGGAAGAATGACGGTATTATGTAATTTGTGTACAAAACTTCATCAATAGATTTTATTTTATTTTACGGCTTCTCTGTGTTAGTGTGAGATTGGATGTTTTTTTGTTGTATTGATGTCCTTGTGTGAAATTATTACAGTCTAGATCGGAACTTCCATGAACATGTGTGGGTTCTAGGTCCAGCGGGGTTAAATCTTCTTACCAAAGAAGACAGATCATCAGTGATCATCAATCCTCAAAGAGATCGATGTATCCAAGGCGAGAATGGTCAATTGAATTTGTCATGGAATCGATTTAATATCATGGAAGAACATAAGTTAGGTTTCTATTTGTGTGTATGTTGATCGAGGGTCAAATTCCTTCAGAGAATAGAGTTCAAAATCCTTTTACAGACATAGAAAAACAAGAACTATTGGATCAAGGAAAATAATCAATCTTGATTATTGATTCATAATACCAAGAATTTAATTTTGTTTTTAAGGATTTGCATGGATGAGATCATATCTAGATTGGATCTCTTCCATATCAATGACCAAAGTTTGTTCAATATTCAGAGTAGATGGGATAGTCTCAAGTAGTTCGGATTCAATTTTTCAGAATTTAGTTTACATAGCTTGTTACAACACTCTGACAGATATAGTATCAAATAATATTCTTCTTCGATACCACTCATTTGGTGTTAAGAAAACTAGGGAATATTCATTGCTCTGAAATCAGGGAATCAAAGAATATTGCGTCATTGTTTATCAATAGATTAGAAGCAAACGCGTCGTAGCATCTTATTGGTTGTTGGAGTGGAGATATCAGAGTCTATGGAATCCACAAGATAGAGGAATTCCGATAAAAGAACATTGTTTAATGACTTACATCTATTCAAAGTTGAGTAAATAAACAAACACGTTGGAGTTGACAAACACCAGGACAGGTGGCATTAGCAAATGAAAAGTGAACACATGGAAATTGGATCCATGAGTGTAAAGGTGACATGTGGCAGGAACGTACAAGTGACCGAATGATCTAGGTGGATATTAGTGGCCACCCACCTATTCCAGCAGGCTCACATACATTTTTTATTTTTTCATTTTTTTAACAATTTTTTGAGTCCCAAACTTTCAGGGCCATTTTGAGGCCATAAACGACGCTTTTTTTTTTAGGCCGTAAACGATGTGTTTTTGGACTTTTGGGGGGCTAGGATTTAGTAATGTCATTCCTTGACCCCTTGTGAAATTTTTTCTTCTTAGATATACCTTTCCTACAAGGTAACGAACGCCTAAAACATAGATCGTATGCAAAATTTACAATCCCAGGAAGTTGATGTACCAACTTACCCCAACAAGGCCCACATGATTTTTGGCTCTTCATCTCCTAGGGTTAGGTTTTTGGATGTTTAGGGTTTTGGAATTAATGTTTGATGTAAAAAGGCCTTTGGATCCTCATTGTACTCATATTCTTGCGAATGAGCACAATCGTCACATCTCTTCTCAGAGATAAGTTGCCACCATTCTAGCAAGCTTGTTTCGAGTCTACATTTTACAGTTTCAGCATATTTCCTTATTGAATAGAAGCCAATTTTATTGTATCTCTGTTATTTTTCCTTGTGTGTTTGTGTTAATAATAATAATAATAATAATAATATGTGTTCATTTCATTCTTCTCATAAAATATGGATCAGTGGTATCAGAGTGGTCTTCTCTTTGTCGTTCTTAGTGCATGTCCCTGACACACTGGGGGTACAAAGAGTTAGGTATCAAGCATGTTTCTCTTGAAGAAAAAATATCTTTCACGCCAAAGCAACCTTCCATGGCAGGAGACAAGAAATATGATGGGACAAGAGATCCTTTCAAACTGTTTCTCAAGGAATCCCTCACACAACAAAGGAACGAGTTGATGGATACCAAGAGGGAATGCATATTCCTCGAGAGGAGGCACCACCCCCTTCAACGTAAAAATCAAATTTGGTATTCCTATATTTGAAGTTTATATAGATGCATATTTTGTAGACAAATCGTTGAATATTGTTGGCAAAGGGGTAGACCCAAGGTTGAATGCTTAACAACGCACCAACAAAACCCCAACTACTGGCCCTTTCAGAAACACCTGCGAAGCAGGCGAGGTCTCACCTAAGGTATAAGCATGGGGGATTACAGGAAACAGGTGTCTGTAACCACGATGGGACACATATCTGTGATGATAACACTTCGCACAATCATCTATTAACACTTAGAAGATGACATGCATTAGTTCATTATCCTTATTAACATCATAGAACATATCTTAAGATGTATCTAGCATAGTAAAAAATGACAATATTCCAAAATCACTTATCATTATAAGTTATATCTAGAATCCATTCATCCTTAACACAAGTAAAGAACTAATCAACAACAAATATATCTATCATACATAATAATCAAGGAACTAAGCAGATAAATAACATGAATAACACAACACAAAGCAAACCAAAGAAACAATATATATGTGGTTCACCCTAGTGTGGGGATACGTACACCAAATGCTTCATCTTATTTATTATTTTTCACTCTCTTACATTCAGCTACTCCTGTGCACTAAGCCATAGAGTCAATATTCACACTAGACAAGATCTACGCACTGAGCACTAGATCCTCCTTCCAAAACTAGGTCAAGGCACCCAACCAACTCTCTATCGAGCACAAAGCCTTAACACATATACATTTTTTTTCACAAAGAAGCTCAAACTACCTGCACTTAGCTACAAGAAATTCTCTCTTCCTAGCTTTCTACTTCTACCATACATTCTTACTTATCTATACTTTTACAATCCCTTACAATAAGTCCTAATCATGGGTAAACCCCATGGGTTGACATATCATAATCCCATTACAAAAACCCTAGAGGACCCCTTATTGGGTCCACATAGCCCACAAAATCATTGAGATATGCAATCTCAGCTCTACCTAGGTGCTCCATCTTTGACCATCGTGTCGAAGTCAAAAAGTGGGTCAACTCTGACAAAGGTTTCTTCAAAACTTGATCAAGGGCCAATAGGCCCCCAACACTCACTTGTGACTCGTCCTGAGTCACTCTGGTCAAGAAAACTCTACTTTGAAGGCCTCGATCTTAACTCAGGCTACCTTGACTTGCTACTTCGCCTGAGCCTCCTTCTAAGCAAGCTATTGGATTGTCTATTTTGTAATAGGCCCTTACAGATGTTGTTCTAATAATGCAACCACTTGGTCCAATTGTGATCCCTATCCATCAATCTCTTTGAAAATCTGGCAGGCTTCCTCCTGCATGGGTTGTAGCTTCTGTGTGAATTCCATTACCCTGCCTTATATGGAAATGATCTATTCCTCCACTGCGCGCTACTTCTGGGATCTATTCATTATTTAAACTGCGGTGAGCAGCTTCCTCTTCTCATGTACTGACAATGCCTGTTGTTGCACCTCTTGCAATTGCGCTTCCATCTTCCTTAGCTCTGGATCCTCTGTGAGGTGTTCATATGTTTATGCACTTCTATCAATCAGTTGTTTGAATTCCAAGGTGAGGGATCTAATTCTTACAATTGTATTCTTAGCGGTTTCCTCCCTCTGGTCATGCACCTCCTGTGGAGTGCTCGGGCCTCCAGTTCTATTTTTCTATCCTCAAGTTGTTGGAGGGTCTCAACGAGCTTCACCACTTGAGCCTCGACTGACCCTTTCTCTTCCTGTGCCAAGCCTGGCATAGAGTGGCATGCTTTACTCACTACTTCTCTGACTGTGGCCCTTTCTACGAGAAACTACTTCTTTTCTCTCTGTAGCTGGTCTTTTTCCTCGTGGAGCATTGCCTGCAACTCTTCTCTCTAACTTTCATACGCAGTTAGACTGTACCATGATACTCCTAATTGTTCTAAGGCTTCATATTTCTCTTGTTTTAAGGATTTTGTATCCTTCTCCTTCTCTTCTTGGATTCTTTGAAGTTGAGCTTCTATCACATCCATATGTACTCTTAATTGGACTGGTCCATCCCCCAATTCTGCAATCTGTGACGCAGAAGGAGCAGTAGGTACTATGTGGACCAAATGAATAGCTTTCTATAATTCCTTCAATTCCTTCTTAACCCTTATGTATAACTCCTCCTTCTTCTCTCCATATCTCTGTAAGATATCCTCGAAGGTGTCCTCCATAGCTCCACGGACCAGACTGATATCATCCTTCTTGAGTATGGCCTCCAACTGGGGCTTATAAGTTTGTGTCTTCTTCCTTGTTGAAGTTTTCTTTGAAGAAACCTTCATCTTTTGCGGTGTGATTGTTCCAGTAGGGGGTTCTTTAGGTGGTGTCATGTCACCTCCTCCTTGTTCTTCTTCTTTATCCCCTCCTCCTTTTCCATCAGCTTCGTCTTCTCCTCCTTCTCTAAGTGAGCCAGACCCATTATCTTCAGAAGCATCATCCTCCTCATCGCTCTCTATATCCAGGACTTCCTCCTGCTTTTTCTTCTTCTTCGTCCCACTGGACTGTCCGACATGCTCAACTTGGGTGACTATGGGGCTTCCTATGGTGTCAGTTTCGAAGAGTTCTACATCAACAATAGGTACAAGAAATTCCTTCGACCACTCCTTTGTGATCTTCTCCATGTCTCCATCTTTCATCTTGAAGTACGACTGTAGTTCTTCCCTGTTATCATCTATGTGCATAGTGATGTAGATGAAATGTGGATCTATGCAAAACTTTGTTATCACTCGATACTAGTGTAAGGTGCACGGTGTCATGTGCGGAAATGATTCGATGGAAACCTTCAATTGCTAGTAGTATGCATGAAACAAGGCATTGGACTACCACTGCTTCGTCATGTCGTTGGTGTACCACAAGGTTTAAAACTGAGTGGCCAACGGCTCCTAAGGTTTGATCTCTGGGAAGGTGGGTCCTTCAGGCATTTTCCAAGTGACAAATACGATCAAAATGATCATCCAACTGTAGTGGGATTCATATACCAAATCCCGGTCTTTGCAACAATATTTCTCTATTTCATTGACGAGGTAGCTCACCCAATTTATATGCATGCCCTCCACACATTTCCCTGGGAGGTCCACCACAAACCCAATGACCTGTGTGTGGCAATTCTTTCTTATGAGTTTTCCATCTATGAGTTGGAAAGAGAGGCACACTGCACCATCCTATATAGAGGCTACCTTGTAACCTCATTTTCCTTTTTTGACTTCTCCATAAGCTTCCTTGATGTGTTATGCTACGGAATGGTCTGAGGCCTTCCTTGGATAAAAATGTTGAGGGTTAGGTCCCTCCATACTTAAGCTTGTGATCTGGTGGATCAGTTTCGAATCCATAGTAATTCTTCGATCGAGCCACAGGTATCTACCATGATAGAATGACAGGAGGAGTTTAACGCAAGCATTAACCTCCTAGTGGCAGCCAAAATGGGGAATCTTCATCACATTCAACACGGTGTACTATGCTATCCCTTTAATCCATGTTTGTGCGACAAGGTGAGGCTTCTTCCCAGTTGACTTCATGAGATAGAAATGCAACACCAACATGGCGTAGTTATTTTTGTCTCCTAAATTGAAATTGTTGTTCTTCAGTAGCGAGATCTGTCATAACTGACTCCCAACTATGTGTATTCCTTTCAAAATGTATGCAGTGAACACGACATACTCATAATCTCAAGGAATGTTTTCATGGTTAACGATGCCAGCCAAAGGTGGAATATACTTTGGTAGGATCGACAAGATCTGCTTCGCATTAGCCAGATCGTTGCGGTGCTTACTTCGTTGCCCAGTCACTGGGTTAACACGGCCAAAATGACGTCTAGTCGAAGGGGAGGCCTGCAGTCCCCTAGTCGACAATGCCTCGACACCTTCATATATTCGTATGTCGGCCATTATCTTCCTGAGTAGTTCCTCGACAGACTTCTCTAACTCACCAGGTTCGCCCGAGATTCAAACTTTTAAATAGACAGGTCGAGGTAGGTGAATGGATAGGTGGGGAAGACAAGCGGATAGGCGGGGTCTAGTTTCAGATAGCACAACTCGACACATGAACAATTCTCTTCTTGGATCAGTTAATCACAGGTGGAAAACATTGGTCCCGGTGCAACGACCAATGAGTTAAATAAGCAGGGCACTGTAATATATTCTTCCAACAGCCAGGAATGCTTTCATCAATGTGAATCTGTCCATTATGGCGTGATCTCAATGTCCCAAAAGAGGTCCATCAACTAATAAATGTGTTTTATAACCGTTCTGGAGCATCGTTCTAACGGTCGGGGCACCTCCAACGATCATATAACTTTGTCAGGGTGAAGTCTCATTCTGCACGGTCCTGCTATTCCAATGAGGTTCAAATCTGGCTAACTTGCCTTGTGCGAGGTTCCAGTCTGGGAAGTCTTCCATCTGTTCTTTGTAGCTTCTTGTAGATTTTCCAACTTAGCTTTCTTTTTATTGAGCTTCCTTGCCTTCTTCCCTATGATCTGTCTCTCTATTAGTTTCTAGGATCCTTTTTCCATTCTTATTCTTATCTTCCCCTAGTGAAGTGGCTTCGCACTATTTAGGTGCCCTCAAAGAGTCTGAAGTTAATATCCCTTCTCTTAGTAATTCCTAGGTGGATATACTTCTTTCTTGCATAGATAGGTTCTTCAAGCCTTCTTGCATTCTTTCAACCTTGACAACTAATTCTTTTTCCCTTTGTCCCTCATGCGTTCTTACTTTGTTATGTTTCTTCGACTTATCCTCTCGTTCTTCTATTAGTTGATCTATTTTTCTAGTCATGAAATCCATTAGTTCTTTCTTTTTCTTTTTCGGTAGCTTCTTCCTTTTCTTTCCTTATGATCCGGTCCTTCTCAATCCAAGTCGTACCTAACAAAAATGGGAAAGGGGCATTTTCCCCAACAAACTTAATTATTTCAAATTCCTCGTCAGTCGATGTTCCATGAACAATAATAGGTATATTAGTAACTCTTCCACATAAAGTTATCATCTTTCCTTTAAACAAGCCTATCCTTCCCAAAGAAGGTACCACACTAGGCTTCCCCAAAATTTCCCAAGTGTCTTTTGTCATAATATTCACCTGTGTTTCCTCATCCAAGACATAGTCTATGTCAAAGTCTTCTATTCTTGCACTTATGCATTGTTTTACTTTCAGAATCTCTGGTAAACTGACATATTTATGAACATCCATCGTTTCTTTCAACTGTACTAATGTAATCTGAAATTCCTCTGATTCTTTCTCTTTATGACTTCCTAGCATGCCCTTAGTCTCTTGACTTTCTTCATAGTTTTATTGTCTTACGTTCATCCTTTCAACTTTAGCAATCATCCTTGGACAATCCTCAACCTCATGACCAACAATCTTACAACAGAGACAAATAGGACATGTGCCAGGGAATTCCTTAGCAATATGTCCTGGTCTTCTGCAGTTATAACACAAATTTAATCCTCTTTTTATTTTAAATATTCCCCAACCTCTTCTATACTGCACACTAGGATCACGATGTTGGATCTGCAATTTGCAAAAACGTTTCCTAGGTTCCTGCATCCACTTATTATTCCAAAAACTCTTTCTATGCATAGGAATAACATATCTTTCTTCATTTTCATTAAAATCAACTCTTTGTTTCAACTACACCCTAGCCTTTAGACTAGGACATAACCTATTAAACATACTTAAATTCATGCTTTCGAAGAAAACAATTTCACTTATATTTTTATTGTCAAAGAACAAAGCTTACCTCTTTTAGGATCTTACCTCTCTTCGTCAGATCAAATTTCTTTCTTAGCACAAATCTTCGCAAGTCAAGTAGAGTACTACACACTTCAGCAACATATCTATGCACAAATCTTCTCTTTTCTTTACTTCAGTTCCCAACAATCACAGTTTAACGTCCCAGCAACGGAACCACTTGTTGGAATAGGGGAAGACCCAGGGTTCAACGCTTAACAACACACCAACAAAACCCCAACTACCAACCCTTTCGGAAACACCTGTGAAGCAGGCGAGGTCTCACCCAAGGTAGAAGTAGGGGGGTTTATAGGACGCAGGTGTCTGTAACCAAGATGGGACATAGATCTGTGATGATAACACATCACACAATCATCTATTAAAAATTAGAATATGGCATGCATTAGTTCATTAGCCTTATTAACATCACAGAACATATCTTAAGATGGATCTAGCGCAATAACAAATGATAATATACCTAGAGCACTTAGCATTATAAGTTAGATCTAGCATCCATTCATCCTTAACACAAGTAAAGCACTAAGCAACAACAAATCTATCTATCATACATAATAATCAAGGCACTAAGCAAATAAATAACATGAGTAACACATCACAAAGGACACCAAAGACACAAGATATACACGGTTCACCCCAATGTGGGGCTACATCCACCAACTTCTTTGCCTTCTTTATTATTCACCACTCTCTTACATTCAGTTACTTATGTGCACTAATCCACAGATTCAAGCTTCGCACTAGACAAGATATTTGTGCACTGAGAACCAGATCCTCCTTCCAAAACTAGGTCAAGGCACCCAACCAAATCTCTATCGAGCATAAAGCCTTAACACATATACATTTTGTTGCACAAAGAATCTCAAACTACTTGCACTTAGCTACAAGAACTTCTCTCTTCTTAGGTTGCTACTTCTACCATACATTCTTACTTATTTATACTTTTACAATCCCTTACAATAATTCCTAATCATGGGTAAACCCCATGGGCCGACATCCCATAATCCCATTAAAAAAACCCTAGAGGACCCCTTACTGGGTCCACATAGCCCACCAAATCGATGACATCTACAATCTTAGCTCCGCCTAGGTGCTCCATCTTCGACCATCGTGTCGAATTCCAAAAGTGGGTCAAATCTAACCAAGGGTTTTTTTTTTCCATAACTTTTAGAATAGAGGAAATATTACTTTTTCACTCATCAAAGTCATTCCCCATGTCAAATATTTGTGGGAGACTTTCTATAAGAAAAAGGAAACAAAGGAACCCTCATTATTTACAGTCACAGTCACCTGGGAGTCCTTCAAGTATGTTATTAAGGAAAAATACTACCGTGTTGGAAGTTATGATGATATGTATACAAAATGGGCCACACTGCAGTATGAAAGGGACCAAACAATGCCAGAGTTCACAAATATCTTCCATACCTTGCACACCAATTTGGGTATCAAATATTCTGAGATAAATATAGTTCTCAAGTATCGTGGTGGTATACATAGATACACCCATGAGGAAATGGAGTTTCTGGACATCTCGTCCTTGGGCATGACCTATCTATATGTCGTCAAAATTGAGCAGAAGCTTAAACAAAAGACGCGATAGTTTGGTTCTGGCAACCCCTCATAGCTGAAGCGGGGAAAAGGAAGCTCCAACCCACATAAAAAATGACAGAGAAAATATGGACAACCTCAAAAAAACCAATCTAGGCTACAAGAAAAGAAGGATAATGGAAGGATGAAGAAATATACTGGGAATTGGTGCGACTTCCATAATATCCCTTAGCATAACACTATTGATTTCCACTCAAAGCTGTCATTGGTGGATGAGGTGAAAGCCTCTGAATAAAATGTGGGTTCTGAATATGAGTCATAACTAGAAAAGGGGAGATAGATCATTGACGTGGAACCCAGTTCCACCTTTTCTACTACCAATATCCAACCTGGTGAAATTGAAGAGATAGAGGAAGGAAAGTGCCTCTTTCATTCACAAATGTGGGTGAAATTCACCCCGCTTCCCTTCATCATTAATCACGGTAGCTAGAATAACCTCATCTCAATGGAGGTCATCAAGAAATTATCCCTACTGACAACGTCACACCTGCAACCCTACACCATCGGATGGATCCACCAAGGAAGCGATCTTCTCATCATCCAACAGTGTCGGATGTCTTAAGACATCAAGCCCTTCAAAGATGGGGTATTGTGTGAAGTTTCTCCCCTTGAATTTTGTGATGTTCTTTTGGGCCAACCTTATTTATGGAAACGTCATGTTGTGTATGAGTCTAGTGCTTATAGTTTTATTATTACTTTGGATAGAAAATTGTACAAGATACCCGAGGTAGTCTCACCTAGTGCCATTTCCCTGATATTTTCCAAGTAATGTAGGAATTTCATCTCTTAAACCGGGAAGTTTTTCATCTTTGTGATTCTCTCTCAGAGTGAGTGAAAGATTTTAGCCACATCTAGGGCCTCCGTGAAGATCTCTTTATGTAGCAGAAGCAAGTGGATAATTTTGTGGAAGAATACAAAGACATTATATCCTCACCTACTGGTACCTATGCACTTTTAGGTCAAGCATTCCATCGATATGACCCCCGGCACACCATTACCCAATGGGCTAGTCTATCGTCGCTCTTTCTTATAAAATGAGGAGATCAAGAGTCAGATACAAGAAATGATCCACAAGGGGCACATCTGACCTAGCTCATCACCTTATGGAAGCCCAATCATGTTGGTGCAAAAGAAGTATAGGGCCTAGCGACTCTGCATTGATTACCGGTCCCTAAATAAAATCACAGTCAGGAACCGGTACCCGATTCCCTGAATCGATGATCTCCTTAATTGGATCAGGTGGGCCAAATACTTCAATAATATTGATCCGAAGTCTGGCTAACATCATGTCCCAATAGAGCAGACATATGTATGGAATACTGTCTTCAAGTCAAAATAAGGTATTTTTTAATGGTCGGTCATGCCCTTTGGTTTGAAAAATGCCCCAACAAATTTAATGAGGATGATGGACGATATATTGCGGTCTTTCACCAATTCTTTTGTAGTGGTGTATATGGATGAAATCCTCATCTACAACAAGACTTCAGTGGAACACTTGCAACATATTCAGCAGGTTATGCACACTCTGCGATAGCACAAGCTATATGCCAACTTGGAAAAATGTTCCTTTGGCATGGACAAGGTCCAATACCTAGGCTACATTTCTTATGAGCATTATGTGCATGTGGATTCATACAATATTGAGGTCATTCATGACTGGCCAATCCCAACCATGCTCATTGAGCCACGAAGGTTCTTATGCCTTGCCAATTTCTATCATAGGTTCATGTTGGGATTTTCCCATATTGCATGGGCCCTCAACCAAGTAACTAGGGGTGGTGATAAGGAAAACTTTGTGTGGGACCTATTCCAACAAAAAGCATTCGATGATTTGAAGAAAATCTTGTGCTCAACATAGTTCTTTCATTACCTGACCTGCAACAACCCTTTGAGATCGAGACAGATGCTTCAGACTATGTTGTGGAACAATTCTCACTCAAAACATCCACCCCATGGACTATCATAGTGAGAAAATATCAGATGTCGTCCATAAGTACCCTACTTATGAAAAATAAATGTACTCCATTGTGCAAGCCTGCCTCCAGTGGAGGCATTACATTTTTGGGAAGGGGATAGTCATCCACACTTATCATAAGCTATTGTAGTTCATGTAGACATAAGGAAAATATCAGAATGACCACCATCAAAAGTGGTCCACATACTTGCAACAGTTTCACCTCAACATCAAGTATAATACAAGAAGTACCAATGGGGTCCTAGATTGCTCTAGTCGACCTCCAGTCATGGGACTCGCCATAATGCTAGACTCTTGTAGCCACGAGACCTATGATGCCCCCACCTCTATGAAAAATAGCTTGACTTCACCACCACCTACCAGATGTTGGGCGAAAACACACTTGTCACTAACTTCCATCTCAAGGATGGGTTGTTGTGCCATTTGGGACATCTATGCATTCCATCAAGTGAGCGAGTGAAGTTGATTTTGGAATCCCACTACAGTGGGGTGGCATGACACTTTGGTGTAGAACATACAGTGGAATTGTAGTAACAACATTTCTACTGGATGAAACTTCGACAGGATGTCAACACGTATATCAAGTCTTTCACTACCTACACTATTGTCAAACCAACCACTAAGAAAAAAGGACTATACGCCCCTCTTCCTACTATTGACACGCCTTGGGAATCCATCTCAATGGACTACATGTCGGGCCTTCCATCCACCAAGCAGGGAAACCACTGTGTTTTTGTGGTTGTTGATCACTTTTCCAAGATGGGGTTTCTGGATGCCTACAAGAAGAACATTACAATGGATGTCACTACCAAGATATTCTTTGAACGAGTGTGGGTACATTTTTGGATCCCAAAATCCATTATCTCATATTGTGACAGTCAGTTCCTCAACACATTCTAGTTGAGCCTCTAGTCATTTCTAGACACCAAGCTCACTAAATCCACTACCTTCCACCCCTAGACGGATGGCCAAACCGAGGTCGTTAACTGGATGATCGTGCATATCCTATGCATGTACAATTCCAAGCACCCTTGCACATGGGATGAGAGTCTTCCCTATGTTCAACACAACTAAAAAAAATACATACATAGGTCAACCAACCACAACCCCTTTCAGGTGGGATTGGGATTTCAACCATTGGGTCCCATGGATGTTGCACTACCCCTTGCAACCACCGAGGTAGACTCGTCCCATGCAAAAATTGAAGTCAAAAAATATACGTGGTTCATTGAGTGGATCCAGCACATTTGAAAATAGGTTCGAGATATTTTTTAGAAGTCCAATTCCAAGTACAAGCAGCGCCATGATCAACATCGGGTGCCACACAAGTTTTAGGTGGGAGATAAATTTTGGTTGCACTTGCAGGAATAATGCCTTACAGGACCTCATCAAAAGATTTGTCCACTCCATTATGGACCTTATACCATCACCAAGGTTTTGGGTGGAAATTATTTTCAGCTCAACATTCCCCCCTTCCTTGGCTTGCACCAAGTGTTTATTGTGGACCTCCTTCGACCATACTTTCCACCATTATTGGACACCTAAGAGGTAGAAGAAAAATTGACATTGATAGAGATAAACCCTGACCACATGGAACGGGAATCTACTGATCATATAGTGGAAACAAATTTCAAGGGAACTCGCCAATAGAATTTTTATCTTTATCATGTTGTCAGAGCAGAGCAACTCCTACACCAAGGCAAGTGGCTCACCTAGGGCCAAATTCAACAAACATTTTCTCAGCTGATGGGGGAACTAAATGAAATGGAGACCATTGATTCCTAACAAGGGAGGATTAATATAGGTGGATATCGATGGCCACTCACCTCTTCCATCTGGATCACGTACAATTTTCATTATGGATTTTGTTTAATAGTTTTTCGAGTCCCAAACTTATGGGGCCATTTTGAGGCCCTAAACGACGTTTTTTGGGACTTTTGGGGGCCCACGAAATTCAAACATCATGCCATGACGCCTCACAAAAGTTGTACATATCGAATAGACCTTTTCGACAAGGTATCGAATGCCTAAAACAAAGATCATATGCAAAATTTACAACCCCAGGAAGTTGATGTACCAACTTACCCCAATGGGGCCCACATGAATTTTGGCGCTTCATTTCCTAAGGTTATGTTTTTGAATGTCTAGGATTTTAGCATTCATGTTTTATGTAAAAGTTCCTTTAGAGACTCATTGTACTCATCTTCTTTTGAATGAGCGCAACCATCACATCTCTTCTGAGAGATGAGTTGCCACCATTATAGAAAGCTTGTTTTCAGTCTTCATTTTACAGTTTCAACATATTTCCTTATTGAATAGATGCCAATTTTACTGTATCTATGTTATTGTTCCTTTCGTCTCTGTGTTAATAATAATAATAATAATCTCTATTCATTTCGTTCTTCTCATAAAATCTAGATCACCAACAAAGACCTCACGCAGTGTAGAGAGGGAGATTAAATAGAGATCATTGATTACAGTAGATCAATGGTGGAGGTATTTTGGCCTTCAGACTCTGAAAAGGAATATATAGATATTTAGATTTGTGTATTCATAGTTATGTAAGCTGCAGGTATTGAGACACTCTACAAAGAATATTCCAAGACTTAGATCTGAGCATTGGATCATATCACGGTTAACTCGTAACCGTCCTATTAATAGGATGATCCATTTCATAGAGAGACATGATATAAACCTTCCAATCAAGATAGATCAACTGTGAGTATTCAAAGCTACCATAATCCTAGGAGTGATATGGATTGTTTGTCCTGTTATGATCAATGGTGGAAATAGAAAGGAAGAAAATTTTGTATATTCGGCGAGGACATTTAAGCCCGAAGACAAGAGGTGTTTGGTCATAGTGCTTGATATTATGATGATAAGTGCTAAAGAGAAGAGGGATAGAGGATAGAGATTTGGAGCAATTTTATATTTATGGGTCATGGTGAAGATAAGGGAGTTAGCGCCGATATAAGGAGTGCTTAAGTTTACTATCTAACAATAGAGAAACAAAACTATATTCGAAAAGGATTTTGGGTCCGTGCAATTGAGTTTAAGAGAAGGTCGAAATTGTAGCTACTACATAATTCTCCACCTGTGGGACTCAAGGCAAGGAGGTCATCTTTTTTTGGTATCAGAGCACATCTTTTCTCTGAAATAGAAAGTGGAAATCTGCAAATTCAAATTTGCAGAAGGAAATCATGAAGATCAATGACAATATACAAGGATCTTGCAAATTTGTACAGATAGATAGAAAAAGGAATTGTATATATAATTCCTTTGTGGATTTTTGCAGAGTCAACTCCATATCAGCCAAGGAGAAGAATTAGGGAAAGATGTTGGAGGACAAGATCTCAAGACAGATCTAGAAGGTATGCATTAAATGTTTATATATGGATTTTAATTAATAGTGTTAATGTTAATTAGCTGGTAGAAGTAGAGGGACAAGGAATGTTAGCAACGATTTTCATCCAGTGGAGCTATGAAAGGAGAATAAGGGAGAATGTAAATCTCTCAAGTGAAATATGTTGTGGAAGAATAACCTTATAGAAAGGGGTGGTGTAACACTTCCAGTTGAATATTGGAAGTGAGGAGAACAAAAGAGCTCTCAGAGAAAGTGAGTAGGTGCACAGCTAGAGGAGAGAAGAGGAGTGCTCATAAGGTTCCAGTGGAGAGAACCAGTGATACAAAAAGTACAAATCTCGAGAGGAATATTGGTGAGGTATTGAGTGGCAAGGAGAGGATACCTTTTACATAGGCTTCATGCAACTCACAGTGGAATAGGAAAAGTTTACAAGAAAGGAAGACATGTATATTACCATTGATGGTCATTTCAAAGGTTCAGAGAGAAGACATAACCAAAGGAGAGAGAATGCCAAATAAATTTAAAAAAGACGGATGAATCAAGAGGATATTGAAAGAGAATTTACTGAGTTAAAAGAGAGACTTAATATACTTACAGAGTTGTTATAAGAAAGAAATGAAGACCATATATATGGTTGCAGAATGAAGAGGAAGGCTAGATGGACTATTAGACAATTGATTGCAAGGAAGCATGGACATAGACTGAAATCTTGGATTAGAGAAGAAAAACTCAGAGAGTGTGAGTATAGAGAATCCTTGGGAGAAGGACCAGTAGTTCATGTTTGTGAACCAGTGAAGGGAGTGATGTTTGGAGAGGAGGATGAAGTTCATAATACAAACCTCATGAATATCTTGGAAAGTTCAGTCCAAGATAAGGAGAATATTCTAGAGGCATATAATAAGACTCAAAAGTCTCATATTTTTAAAACTAATGGATTTTGTGTGATTAAAGGTTGTACGTGTTATGCAGGTCATGGAGATAGGCATCCACTTGTAGTTTTCCTAAAGTAATAACTCCCTCATGAAGACATAAGAGCAAAACCGATTCATAATTTTCTCATGTCAAAGGAAGGGACAACATTGTCTCTTGGAAGCTATAAAAGAGGAAGTTATGTATATTCATAGGATACAGATGATGACGATGCAAAGAGGAAGAATAGTTCTCTTGGAGATACTTTAGAGGACGAAGTACATGGAATATTGGAAAGGGTTATGCAAGGCTACAGTGATGCAATTATGAAACTTTATAAAGGAGAAATGAAAGTGGATGAAGATGGTGTTGAAGATCATTGGTTCATGATCATGGAAGAATCCTTACAAAGAGGTTTAAAATGTTTGTGGGAAAACTGTCATTTTAATAAATTCCAAGAATATAATTTGATTGAACAATCATTTAGAATGAGCATGCAACTTAAGGATATACATTATTTTTTGCATATTTTTTTATTTAGTAAGAAGTGTTCTCAAGGAGCTATGGACAGATAGATATGCGAAAAACAAGATATGGAAGCATCCATAGAATTTGTTTGTGGAAAATTGCAACAAAAAAATTGCAGCAATGGTGTGTACTAGAAGAGGCAAGATTGGACATTGAGGATTTATGGAAGCAATTAATGAAGACTTCCAGGAGGAGATACCAGAGAAAGAAGAAGAAGCACAATATGCCAGTACATATTACTAAATCTAGCAAAGATGTTGCATAGCAAGAAAGTAAAGTATGTGATCTTGGAAGGTTATAAAAAATAACAAGACAAAAACAAGGCATCAAAGCAAGTGGATAACAACATAAGGTTTGGGATCCAGGAGGACTTCAATAAATGAATACTCATGATCAAGAGATCATGAAATTTTTTAACCTTGGGAGTGTGATGCAGGAGCATTTTGCCTCCAAAAGAACCTTGTTTGAATAGACCTTGTGGGATCTTGAAATTGGCTACGAAAGTGGGTCCTTAACTTTGAATTAATGGATTTGATTATGTTTTCCTAATTTTGTAAGCATATTCAAGAAGATAGTGTTTTTTTCCCTAACTATGATGAAATGGGATTAATCAAACAAATTTGTTGGATTAGGTGGATTTTTCTAGGTAGGGAGGATTCGATCAAATGAAGCCTCATAAATTATGGAAGGATGAACACTATTATTGTAATTAGTTCCAGATTCATGGGAGTTGGTTTTGATTGAACTGGAATTTCATCTTTCGTGTTTAAATATTGTAATCCTACGGGAAGTAGAGATGTGTACGAAGAGACAAAGAAAGGATAAAGAGTGTGTGTGAAAATGTCAGGTGAAACCAAAGGCCAAATCAGAGCCCAATTGAATGTAAATCAAGCCTAGAAAACTAAAGGTCTTATGTGATTTGTGTACAAAAATTCATTAATAGAATTATGTGTATTTTACAGGTTCTCTGTTTTAGTGTGATATTGGATGTTTTTCTGTTGTATTGATATCCATGTGTGAAATTATTACAGTCCAGAATAGACCTTCAATGAGCGTGTGTAGGTTCTAGGTCCAATAGGGTTAAATCTTATTAACAAAGAAGACATATCATGAGTGATCATCGATCATCAAAGATATTGTTGTATCCAAGGAGAGAATTGTCGATCGAATTTATCATGGAATTGATTTAAGATCATGGAAGAATAAAAGTTAAGTTTTTGTCTATGCATAGGTTGATCGAGGGTTGAATTTCTTCTAAGAACAGAGTTCAAAATCCTTCTGCATACATAGAGAAATAGGAACCATCGGATCAAGGAAAAAAATCAATCATGATCGTTGATTCATTGGACCAAGACTTTAATTGTGTGTTTAAGGATTTAGACGACCGAGATCAAATATGGAGTGGAGCTCTTCCATATCGATGACTAGAGTTTGTTTAGTATTTGGATCCGTTGGGATATTGGTGTGAAGCGGTTCAAAGTCAATGTTTCATAGTTCAAATTCCATAGCTTGTTAAAACACTTCGACAGATATAGTATCGAATAATATTCTTCTTTGATACTGATCATTCGGCATTAACAAAACTAAGGAAGATTCACTACTCTAAAATTATGGAATCAAAGAATATTCCATTACAGTTTGTCAGCAGATCAAAAGTGGATGTGTGGAAGAATCTTATTGGATATCATAATGGAGTTATCAGAGTCTATGGAGTCCACAAGCTGAAGGAAATCTAATAAAAGAACATCGATGAATGGCTTAGATCTATTTGGAGTTAAGTAAATCAACAAACGTGGAAGAGACACTGGAAAATGACAAATACCGAGACACGTGACATTTGTGAATGAAAATTTGACATGTGGCAGTTGGATTCATGAGTGTAAATGGGACACATGGAAGGCACGTACAAGTGACCAACGAAGACTTCGCACAGTGGAGCGATGGAGAATAAATCAGGACCATTGACTACAATAGATCAATGGTGGAGGTAGTTCAATATTCATAGTCCTAAAAGGAATGTGTTGATATTTGGAGTTGTGTATTCATACTTGTGTAAGTTGTGGGTATCGAGAAAATATGAAAATAATATTTTAATACTTAGATCTGACCATTGTATCAGATCACTATTAATTCACAATCGTTTGATTAACAGTTCGATCCATTTCATGGCGGGAAGAGATATAAACCACCCAATCATGATAGATCGATGAAAAGGATTCAAAGCTGGCATAATATGATGCATGAAACGGATTTTCCATCTTGTTATGATCAACAGTGGATATTGAAAGGAAGAAAATTTCCAATAGTCGGCAAGGATATTTAAGCCCGAAGATGAGAGAAGTTTGGTCATAGTGCTTGATCTTATGATGATAGGTGCTAAAGAAAAGAGGGTTGGAAGATAGATATTTGGAGAAATTTTATATTGATGGGTCATGATGAAGATAATGGAGTTACTATCGATCTAAGGAGCACTTAAGTTTAATTTCTAACAACAAAGAACACACAAAAAAAATCGGAAAGGATTTTAGGTCCACGCAATTGAGTTTAAGAGAAGCCCAAGATTGTAGCTACTGCATAAATTAATTACATAATTATGCACCTATGGGAATTAAGGACGAGAGGTCATCAATGTGTCTATAATGATTCTCCGTCGAAGACATTATTAAGGCATCATCGTCGGGACTTTCAAATTTGAGAAACCTCTTTAGGTCGGAAGTCAAGTGCCGAGGATATCTGATTGAGGTCACGTGAATAAGGATTTGGGGTTTAAATCACTAAGAATGATTTCAATTCCAAAAATGTTTTAAGGCTAGTGGGGTTGTGTAGAAAGGATCTTTTATGGTGGATTCAAGTAGTATTAACAAACTTTGCATAAAATTCATTTTGGGGACTGCATACACACATCAATCTCAGAAGTGAATAACCATTAAGGTAACAAGAGTACTACCTTGAAAACGTTTGGTAGTATGGGTACCCAATAAAACCCAATAGATTTAGTGTGTTGGTGTGTGTCTCACAACAATGTTTGGACTTGGATTCATAAGGATCAAAGTGGATCATTGTGTGTATTTCAAATTAATCGGTGATCATCTTATTTATTTGGTATTATATGTGGATGATAGGAAATGACAAGGATATTATCTAAGATGTGAAAACTCAGTTGCCCTCTAAGTTTTACATGAAGTATCTTGGTGCTACAAATTTCATTTTGGGCATGGAAATTAAAAGAGATCGGGAAAACATGAAACTATGGTTAAATTAGGAAAAATATGTCAATACAATATTGTAGAGGTTTAATATGTAGGAATGTAAACTGGTCAGGGTCCTTATTCTTGTAGGTATAAATTTATCTGTGAATCAATGTCCCAAGACACAAGAAGAGTAAGAGGACATGTATCATGTTTTGTATGCTAGTGTGGTTGGAAGTTTGATGTATGAAATGGTTTTTACTAGACCAGACACTGCACATGAAATGGGAGTTTTGAGCAAGTATATGTCAAAACCAAGGAAGGAGAATTGGACAACAGTGAAGATTATTTTTAGGTATTTGCATGGCACTACTAGTTATGAATTGTGCTACCAATGAAGACTAGGATTGGACAGAGTGTTGGACATACATGGGTTTGCTTATGAAGACTGGGCTGGATATTAAGATCGCATAAGATCTACAAGTGGGTATGGGTTTAACCTATTTGGAGGAGCAATCAGTTGGATGAGAAAAATATAGTATGTAGTGGCACTCTCAACTATAGAGGTTGAATACATGGAAGCCACTCATGCAAGAAAGGAAGTAGTGTGGTTACAATTTTTTTTTTTAGGTATTGGGTTGGTACAACAACTTGTAAGGATAGATTGTGACATCCAGAGTGTAATATTCCTGGTGAAGAACCGAACTTATCATTCAAAGATAAAACATATTAGTGTTCAATTTCACTTTGTGAGAGACATGGTTGAAGAAAGGTGTTATTGATGAAGGTGGACACTTTGAAGAATGTTTCACATTCATTAACAAAATATTTGAGCACTAACAGGTTATCTTGGTGTAGAGGATCTATGGGCATTTTTTCCCTAGATTATTGACTATGTAACCCTGTAACCCCCTATATGCAAAGAAAACAACAAGTGGGAGGATCTCAGCTATGTGTTATATTATTTTCACGACTAGATATAGTGTATGTGTTGCATCAGGATGGAGGGCGGGTGTCATCCCTCCCCCCCCCTACTTGAGGGTTGATAGGGGGGAGGGAGCCCCCCTATGAAGGGATTTAGAGGAAACACCCTTGAAAACAAAATTGGTGTTTTTTGCATCTAGTTTTTGGTGGTCTTTCGGCACATGGATTGTTTCCAATTGTTTTCTGATCCCAGTTAGGGAATTGGGGTCGTTGAATAATCTGCTTCAATGGATTAGGGGTTTTGGATTGCACGGCGTCTTATATATTCTATTGTATTGTAAATAATGGATATATGATGAATATAATATTAGAGGTGTGACTCTAAACATGTTGTTGGTTTTCCCGGTTTGAGTTCTAGGGTAAAAATATATGTGTAATGTCTGTGTGTGTCATTGTATCTTTTCTACTTTTATTGAGAATATGTTTGCAAATAATTGTACAAGGTTAAAATCTACACTAGACTAGCTACCCAAATTCATGATGATGCAAATTCAATCCAATACTTATAAGTGGTGGGACCAACCATCCCAAATTTAAGGAGATGACTCATCCAATCCCATGGTGTCTCACTCTACCCCAAATTTTTGTGACCTTATGACTCAAATTTTGCAAAGACTCCCTAATGTTGATCTCAACAAATTTGATGGATCTGACCCCACAAGTTGTGTCACTTATATAGAAAATATTTTTTTACTACATGGAATCATAGATGAATTAATGAAACTTCATGTGGTCATCTAAAATTTATATCATGGGCATTGGAATGGTGGTAATTGCATAAGAACTCCCACAGTGGTTATATTTCTTGGACACAATTTATCTTAGACCTCTATGAACACTTTGAAACTAACACTCATTATTTGGGATGACATGAAGCTTAAAAAATATGGAATAGTCAAAGAATTCATCTCCACTTTTGAGAAATTTTCCATATGCAATGAAGTCATGTATGATACCTTTTTTCCAGGAATTATTTACCAATGGTCTAATATAAGAGGTATGTGCATAGGTCTTAATTCCTTTTCCTAATATTTGATTGGAAGACTCTCAAAGAGCTCAAAAATCCCAAAAGGTGGTCAATTATAAAATTAAAAAGACACCCTTTATTCATCATCCTCATCCCACTATTTCACCCCCTATCAATCTTGATCCATCCTCTCCACCACTCAAGATACACATGTTAAAATGTGTTGAAATTGCATAGTGCCAACTTAAAGGTATATTCTACAACCGTGACACAAAATATTTTCCTGGGAATAAATGTAAGGAGAAAAACTATTATGGCCATTTTGGAGGATATTTCAGATGATGAAGGTAAAGTTATACATCAATGGAATATTCCTCCATGATTTTATTAAATTCACCCATATACTCCATAGGATGTGAAACAACAAATTTCCATGCATGCCTTGACTAGTATTTATGCTCCCGAAACCCTCAAATTAATTGGATGCATAAAAAATCTCAAATTAATTATGTTAATTGACAGTTATAGAACCTAAAAATTCATTCATTGATGTGCAACCCAAGAAACACACTATTCCATCCATGTTTTGAACAAATTCTATATCATAATTATGAATGGAGGTTGCATGAAATCTAGTGGTTTTTGTGAAAATGTTCGGCATCAAATGGGTGCTTATTCCTTGAAAAAACGCATGTTTTCTATTGAAATGGGTGGCTGTGAATTTGTCTTGGGTGTTGAATGGTTAAGGACATTAGCTCCCATCACCATGGATTTCTATGAGTTATATATGAGTTTTTAGCAAGAGGGGTGTCACTTCATTTTCAAAGGAATCACAACTAGTTATCAAGTGATCATCATCTCCCACTATATGGAAAATGTTCTTAAAAGAGGGAATATATGAATTACTTCTCAATTCCATTCCATTCAAGCCTTTGGGACACATTATCAACCCATTTGTCTTAACATGCAATTAATCTTGGCCAAACACCACTCTGTCTTTGAAACTCCCTAAGGAATACCATCATCTAGTGGTGATGATAATCATTCTATTTTTCTCATACTAAATATCCTCCCACCCAATTTATGCCCATATCACCATCCATTTTCAAAAAGAAAAACCTTGAAAAGATAGTTCAAGAGTTGATAGTTGATGTCATCATCTGCCCTAGTATTATTCTTTATTCATAATCAGTCATCATGGTCATAAAGATAAAAGGAGCTTGGTGCATGTGTCTTGAATATTGAGTTCTCAGCATAATAACAGTCTAGGATAAGTTCCCCATCCATTCATTGATGACATTTTGGACGAGCTCAAAGGAACTTAATTCTTCACCACACTTTATCTTTGCTCACGCTATGATCACCAAATTCACATGAAGGGGGTTTGTAGTGTCCCCAAGGCCGAGCCCCGTTACAGATCATGTTTTATGCAAATAATTGTAAATGTGTTCTATAGGCTGGTGAGCCAAGTTTTGTATAAGATGTAGGCTTATGTGTTTTGTTAGGCCAGGGAGCCTAAGTGTTGAAGGCCAGGAGCCTGTTGATGTACTTGTATGTATGCAGATCAATTAATAAATATAAACACCGCCAGTGCAATCCGACCATGATGAATGAGTGATGGGGGACTGAGCGTCCACAGAGTGGGCAAGGAACTAGGGGCTGGAAGGTTGGAAAGGGGTTGACTGTTGAGCCTAGAGGCTAAGCCTAGGAGGCTTAGGCCTGGAATAATATTTTAATATTATTTCCAAAAAGAGCCATGTGCATATTATTTTATCCTAA
>JZKD02S0177700.1:247182-274799 GCA_000966675.3 Picea glauca
TATAAGCATGATGTCAACAATGTAGTTTAGTTTATTGTACATATTTTTTTATTTTTGTTTAATTTTTTTTATGTGACTAATTAACATTTGGATTGCATTTTATACACATTTATATTTTCAACAAATATGTTTCTTTAAATTACTTAAATTGAAAAGATAGAAATACTCATTTCGAAACATCCATGAGTATCCCAAATATTTTTTTTAAGTTTTTTGTTATAGAATTTTTAAGATACTAATTTTTCTGTGGATGCTTTTAATAAGAGGGAGAAAGATATTGTGTATATGTTTTAAAAGAAAATAAATTAAAACTGTAGTATGAAACAAAAAATGAAAACATTATATGCCATTAGATAGAGGATTTAATGTTAAATCTATAAGCATAAATTCCACTACCTTCCATGGAAGAGATAAACGGATTCATCTCTTACAACTCCATGAAAACCTACGAAACTAGGAAAGGTTTTTTTACTTTTAATCTCCCAATCTAGGATTAGACGTTAATTGAGGATTTATTGTTATGACCCAAGGAGGGCATATATAAGGAGGTTTCACTTGGAGCATCAAATTTTGGTCAGACCTATGGAATTTAACAGAATAGATATCAGAGTACTACAAGCCGAAATTTCAGACTCGGAAGACATAAATTTTAGAAATACATTAGAAGGAAGGTCGGCGAGAAGGATAGTCTCCAAATCAGGGTTTCAAAGGCATGTTCACTTAAAACGATGATAACTTTTGATTGGAATGTCCGATTGAGCTTATTCAAAATCCATTGGAAAGAGAAAACATAGAATATTATATTGAAATAATGATTATAATTATTTAAGATCATTATACATAATATTATGAGGTTGTAAGTTGATGGTTGAGATTATACCTCAATTAATGATCAATGGAAATACCTCAATTTACAAGATATGAAGATAAAGATGAAATCAATACTATGGAATGGTTGAGGATGGCAAAGGAATATGGTCTGAGTCCTTAAAGGGATTTTTTTTTTGCTGTAAATCTTTGAAGAGGTGGATAAGTATTTATAATGATACTAAATGGAACATCACATGGGAAGAATTTGAAAACTCTTCTCAAATAAATGGATGAATACAAAAAGGAAGGAGACGTAAAAATTATAGAGGATTTAAAAGAAGAAAAAGAATATATCGGGAAGAAAGGTCATGATATATCTAAGATACAATACCTTAATGAATTGCGTGTTAAATAAGTTTAAAAATTAAAAGAGGTAAAGAGTAGTAATGTGAAGTGGAAAAATGACAAGGAAAGGGAAGAATTGAAAAAGAAAGATGAATAAATATGTAGATTATGAAACCATAAAAGAAAACTATTAGATGAGGTTAATATATTGAAAGAAGAAAAGAATAATTATCAAAATCAATAATAAACAAGGATGTTGGGTGAAGAATCTACCAAAAGTCTTGAAAAGGAAATTTCCAAGAAGGTTGAGGAATCTCTAAATACTGATGAAGTAAAATCAGAAATGCAATACAGAATTAAAGAAGGATGTCATAATTTGATATATGGGGTCGCATTGTAGCTTAAAAAGGAGAAAGCCAACAGAATTCAAGAAGGTCATCAAAAGACGCTTGAAGAAGTTGAACTTAATCTAGAGAATGTACATGTTAAATATGATGGTATTATCTCCAAGGCTAGAGAAATCAAAGACCAAGAAACAAGGATAGAGGATTCCATTTTCACTGAAAATAATATAGATGAAATGCATGTGCAAAGTGAAGGAAAAACATCAAATGTGAAACCATATCGACACCATCATTACCAGGAAATATTTCAAGGAAGACAAGAAGGTCAATATCAATATTATCAAGGAATAAGATGGAATACCTGTCAATATTCATTGAAAAAGGCATCGCAAAATCACCCTTCAACAAGATTTTATGAGAGGCCAACAACCACTACAAACTGGAGAAGTTACAACAACAATACATGGAATCAAAGGAAAGAAAATTATGCAACAACTAGCCACCAAGGATTATGACTTAAAAGAATTGATTGTGGATGGATGAATCATCATCAATGGAATGAAGAAAATAGGAACATAAGAAAATCATATTACTTGGTTATATCACATGTGAATAATTTAATTGCAAAGCTTTGAGGAAAAAGGTTTTTGAAGGAGGGTATTATGTTATGAGCGAAGGGGGGCATATATGGGGTTAAATGTATATGATATGACCCAAATGGAGGGTATATATATGGCTAAATGTACTTGTAATGTGTAAATATATATGTAATAGGGTCGTCCTAACAGTAAAGGGGACTCATGTGTAGTGTGTGAATAGGTGTATATAGAGATCATTTATTGAATTTTAGGTGTTGTCCACAAGAGTGGATAACATAAGTGATGAAAAATTATTGGAAGATTACATGGTTGGACTAAAACAAGACATTAAACATGATTTTCTTAAAACATTCTAAAACTATTATGGAAGATATGCAATTTTCTCATCATATTCAAGCCAAGGATAGGGCTACACACAAGTCTACCACTAGAACATATATTCTAAGTAAATATCAATTTGGGGCTCATAGGGAAACCCTACCTCAACCTACTCGAATATTATAGAAGGAAATGGAGGAAAGAAGAGAAAAATGACTATTCTTTGGTTGTAATAGAAAATTTTCAAAAGAGCATAAATGTCAAGAAAAAATATTGTTGACCTTGGAGAATAATGTTGAAGAGGAAGTGGAGGCATCTGTACAAATGGATAAGGAATAAATTAAGAGAAGGAAAAGGATGTACAAATTATTCACAACATTGGCATGTGTGAAATATATGTTCATGCAATGGAAGGTTTGTCATCACCTCAAACCCTTAAGATTGTAGGATACATTAAGAAGAAAAAGATCATAGTTCTTATTCACTCAAGTAGTATGCATAAACTCATTGATAAAATCTTAGCAGAGAGACTCAATTGTTTTTTCTATCAAGCGAGTAATTTTCTAGTTTTGGTTGCTAATGGGGGGAGTATTTGTTGTGTAGGAAAATGTCACAACATTAAACTTAGTATGGGAGAATATAACTTAGAAATCACAATGTATGTCATTCCCATTGGAGGAGTAGATGTGTTTCTGGGGATTCAATGGTTGAGAACATTAGGTACAAACTCTACAAACTATAGGGAATTATTCGTGAGATTTGAATTGGAAGGAATTCAATATGAACTGAAAGGGTTAAAATCTACACCTTCTTGGGTCATTATCTTCATAGAATGGAAAATATCATAAAAATGGGTACTAGGGGAGTTGTAGTTAGAATTTAGTTTATGGAAGTAAAGTGGGAAGATGAAAATATTCTAAAGGAACTAAAATTCACCTTGGAAAAGAACCATAGGGTATTCCAAGAAATTCCTAAAGGGATATCTCCATCAAGAATCATGAACATCAAATTCAACTAATACCTAGAAGTACTCCTACTAAAATGCCTCATATATATCCTCCTCAACAAAAGGGGGTGATTGAGAAAATGGTACAAGCGATGATGGATTCATATATATTCAACCAATCATGAGTTTAGTTTCAACTCTGTATTCATGGTGAGAAAAAAAAAGATAATTCTTGGAGGATGTATCCTGATTATAGAGATTTAAACAAAATCACCATCAAGGATAAATTACCTATTCCAAATATTGATGAGCTATTAGATGAGCTTCATGGATTGGCTTACAAATTTAGACCTTAAATCAGGATACCACCAAATAATATTAATAGAAGAAGACATTCCCAAAACATCTTTTAGAACACATGAAGGGCACTATGATTTCTTGGTAATGCCTTTTGGGTTGACTAATGTTCCTTGTACTTTTCAAAGCATTATGAAAAAAGAAATTTAATCCCAAATTATAATGTTTGTGTTGGTTTTATTTGATGATATACTTATCTATAGAAAATCATGGGAAGACCACATTAAACATGTGGATAAAGTCCTACAAATTCTAGAGAACAATCAATTGTTTGTAAGAAGATCCAAATGTGATTTTGAGAAACAAGAAATAGAATATTTTGGTCATATTGTTTCAAGGGAAGGGGTTAAGGTGGACACTGAAAAGATTCAATCAATTATAAAATGGCCTATTCCTAAGAAGGTCAAGATTCTTAGTATTTCTAGGTATTACAAGATATTATCAAAAAATTGTTAATAGTTTTGCACAATTTGTAGGTCCACTCACATCTCTCTTGAATAAAAAATTATTTCTATGGAAGGAAGAGGATACCTCAGGATTCTCAGTCTTAAAGGATGCCATGTCTTATACACTAGTATTGGCAACACTTGATTTTGGTAAAACATTCATAATTGAATGTGGTGCCTCGGGATAAGGAATTGGAGAAGTAATGGCACAAGAAGGGAGACTGTTGGACTTTGAAAGTAAACAATTCAAGGGAAATGTATTGGTGAAATATACATATGAAAATTAAATGGAAACAATTTTACACGTAATAAAAAAATGGCGACAATACCTGACTGGTAGGCGTTTTAAAGTCAAGACATACCATGATATCCTAAAGTACTTTTTGGGTCAAAGATTTCCATTAGAAGAGAAACAAAAATGGGTATAAAAAATTAAAGGGTTTGATTTTGAAATAATATACAAAACGGGGGAGGAGAATGTGGTAGCATATACCCTTTCCAGAATAGAAGAATCCTTGAGTTTATATTCTGTTACATATTCCATTCCTATATATTTGGAATAATCTCACCAAGAATGGAAAAATGAGAATAGTAATAGACAAAAAATACAATGTTAAAAAGAAGGGATGAACTCTATGGAACAATGGGAGTGGAAGTGAGATATACTTCGGTACAAAGGAAGAATATTGGTATTCCCTCAATCAAAGTTCAAGAAACAAATATTAAGGGAGTCTCATGACTCTCCGATGGAAGGACATTCAGGGTTCCTTAAAACATATCAAAGGATCAACAAATATTTTTGGGGGAAGGAATGAAGAAAGATGCTTAGAATTTTGTGAGAGAATTTTAGATTTTCCAAAGAAATAAAGGACAAACTGAAAAAACTCTAGGTTTACTTCAACCTTTACACATACCTAACCAAATATGGGAAGATATATCAATGGATTTCATTATAGGTTTATCGAAATCAATAGGTAAGGATTCTATTTTTGTGGTAATTGATGGACTCACAAAATATGCAATTTTTTGTGGAATTCAAAGTACATATACAAAAAGTCAAGTGGAAGAAGTGTTTATGAAGTAAATTCATGGACATCATGGATTTCCTAAAGTAATAGTAAGTGATAGAAATCCAAAATTCACGGGAAAATTTTTGAAATAATTATGGAAGATGAGTTGAACAACACTAGCTATGAGTTTAACATATCATCCACAAACATATGGTCAAACAAAAATAGTTAACAAGTGTTTAGAGGGTAATATAAATTTATGTTATTCAAACAATCAATATCAATGGGTGATGTGGCTTCCTCTAGTAGAATGGTGGTATAGTATCACCTATCATACATATACTAAGATGTCCTCATTTCAATCCCTTTAAGCTAATCCAACTCCTAGTCTCTTCCACGTTTTGTAGGACCATTCCAAAGTATAATAAATAGAGTTACACATGGATAAGACTAAAGACAACTTGAAAATTCTTAAGTGAAACCTTCAAATGGCACAAAATGGGATGCAAAAGCAAGAAAATCAGCATCATAGTGAAACACAATTTGAGGAGAGTGATTGGGCATTTTTGAGACTACAAACTTATAAGAAATATACTCTAAAATAGAAGAAGAATTGGAAATTATCTCCAAAACATTATGGACCCTACAAGTTTATTCACAAGATTAGATAAGTGGCATTTAAGTTATATTTTCCTTGTTTTCACATTCATAATTGTTTTCATGTATCTTTCTTAAAAATGGTTTTGGCACAAACTATTCTAATGCAGAAAAAACTTCCAGAATCAGATGAAGGAAGTTGATTCTTGCACTGGAAAAGGTTATATATTTGTGTTCCATATCTCTTCAGAGTAGAACCATTATGGAGTACCTAATCAAGTGGGAAAATATGCCTCGAGAAGAATCTACATGGAAAAATGAGAAGTTCATAAAGAAACACACTCAGTTAAAATATTTGAGGGATTCAAATCTTTTTTTAAAAGAGGGGCTATGTTAAGGCCCCTAAGGCCCTACGTTAAGTACCTAACAATCATTTATTATTCATTTATTACTTATGGTTAGTTTGGATTAATGGTAGGTTTCATCATGATCACTTTATATCCTATTTATAATAAAGGGGATTCATTAGTATTGGCATCTTATCTTGTGCATTGGATTTATTGTAAAAGGAGGTTTCCCCCTCTAAATGGATTATTTTTCATTCACTATTTTTTATTTTGGTTAATAGAAGGATCTATGTACCTATATTCGACCATATTTATTTCCATTGGGATCCATGTCATTTTTATTTGGATCTGTGTAACCACATTGGGATTTGTAACTGCACAATGGACAATGATGAATATGCAACATCATCGTAGAGGTGTCCACATTATCACTTTGTACACTTTTTAGCATATGGATCATGCATGAGACACACATACATGTATTATTTGGAACGTGTGAGAGTCCCTATAGAAGGGCAATCTCTCCTCCCTTACACATGCTTCTAGAACCTTCTAGAAGGGACACACCTCATATTTAATTTTCCTCACTCATGTGAAGGGTTTGTTGCATGATTTTGGGAGTTAGTTAGTGAGGTTCCCTACGTATTGGTCCTTTTTATTTTTTTCTAGAAGTTTGTTAGCTCAATTAAAGGAGGGGTGCACTTGTTCTCTCTCCTCCATGCACCACACACGTGGAGTTACTTAATATTTTCTCACTTTTTGGAGGGTGCCCTATGTTTGAGGAATTTCTTGTAACCAATTGTGGTTTTATCACATGTTTTTCACTTAGTACATAGTATGGGCATGGTATGTGCTCATGGTTTTAACTCAACATGTGGAATGAGCTCATTATTTCAATCTAGCTCATGGTTTTTATTGTAAGGTATTGAGGGAGGACTTTATCTATATAAGGAGGGAACCTCCCTCACTTTTTCTGTAATTTTTAAACCTGTGAATTAAAGAAATGAATACATATTCTTAACCAAAACATAAATTAATCAATGGTTCATACACATAGTACACAAAGATTTATGATGGAAACCCTTAACCAGGAGAAAACCAACCTTCCTTGGTGTCGCACCTTTCAACTCTTCATTGTATTAATTTCACTATTCAAAATAAAATACATACAATATTTTATGTATTTTGTAGCTACCAAAACCCTAATCTCTTAATTCGGGATTAATTTAGGAAACTGCTAAAAATAGAAAAATCTTCTCAAGTAGTAAAAAATGCCCCCCAAAAAAAATTTGGGGGCACTGCCCCGAACGCTGCATGTAACCAGGGGGGCCAAACCTGCCCCCCTTGGGACCCCCCAGGAAAGCTCCCAGTGCACACGACACAAAGGGCGAAGGAAGTTGGGATCTCCAGACACAGTTGACGAATCTGACGAGCCCACACAGACACATGCAAAGAATATAACACGTACCCAACATTTTCCCACTTGTTGTTTTCTTTGCATACAAGGGTTCACATGATTACATAGTCAACAATCCAGGGAAACAATGCCAATTGTTCCTCTACACCAGGAGAACTTCTCTTTTCTCACATAGTTTGTTAATACATTTGCAATTGATCCATATTTAGGAGTGGAATGAACGGATTAACAGACTGAATACAATAAACATAGAGATATGAAGAACAAGATAGATATCCAATGAACAATATCTTCTATTGAATAAATGAAATAGGATGAAACTGTAAAACTGCAGAACTAAAAAACTTGCTTGAATGGTGGAAGTTATCTTTGAGAAGAGATTTGTCTTCTACGCGCATTCGTCTTATCAGAATGATTATAATGAGGCTTCAGAGGCCTTTTTGATATTACTCATGAATGCTAAAACCCTAGACATCAAAAAACCTAACCCTAGGAGGTGAAATTAGAAAAGTCATGTGGGCTCTGATCGGCAAGTTTGTACTTCAACTTCCCGGAGTTGTAACTTTTGCATACGACCTCCATTTTAGGCACGTGATAGCCGGTTGGAAAGGTATTTAAGAGAAATACACATTACATCATCACTCTAACTCTGTCTATATTTTTACTTTGGCGATCCAAAAAAACATTGTTTATGGCTAGAAAATGACCCTGGAAGTACAACAAGATGTGTTGACATGAAAACATACAAAATAAGTCAATTGGATTAGGTGAGAGGCCACCAGTATCCACCTGAAATATGTGTAGGGCTTCAGAAAACCCTAGAAATGTAGAACCCACAATTACAAAGAAGTACAAATGAACATGTTGAACTAAAAATGGACAAGAGAAGCCAGTTGGAATAAGTGGGTGGCCACAAATATTCACCTGGATCAACGACATTATTCAAAGTGTCAACCTTTTCCAACAACACCTTATTTTATTAAACCATGTCTCTCACAAAGTGATACTAAACATCAATATGCTTTGTCTTCGAATGATAAGCAAGTTTCTTTGCCAGGAATATTGCACTCTGGCTATCACAATCTAATATCACTACTTGTTGTACCAAACCAATACCTGAACACAATATTTGTAACCATATTTTTTCGTTTCTTTCATGAGTGGATTGCATGTATTCAACTTCTATAGTTGAGAGTCCCACTAGAGCCTGTCTTTTTCTCATCCAAATGATTACTCCTCCAAATAGGTTAAACACATACCCACCTGTAGATCTTTTTTGATCCATATTTCCATCCCAATCTGCACCAACAAACCCATGTATGTCCACCAATCTGTCCAATCCTAGTCATCCTTGGTATCACAATCCATAACTGGTAGTGCCACGCAAATACCTGAAGACCCTCTTTATTGTTGTCTAATGCTCCTTCCCTGGTTTTGACATATACTTGCTCAAAACTCCCACTGCATGTGTAATGTATGGTCTAGTACAGACCACTGCATACATCAAACGGCTAACTGCACTGGCATACGAAACATGGGACATGTCCTCTTCTTCTTCATGTGTCTTGGGACATTGATCTGCAGATAAATTTACACTTATAGGAATAGGAACCTTGATCGATTTAATTCCATGAATATTAAACTTCTGCATTATCGTCTCAACATATTTTCTCTGATTCAACCAGAGTTTCCTGCTTGCATGATCTCTTTTAATCTCCATTCCCAGAATGAGGTTTGCAGCACCGAGATCCTTCATGTCAAGTTTGGAGGATAGCTGCGATGTCACCTCCTTGATAACATCCATGGTATTTCCTACCAACAACATGTCATCAACATACAACACTACATAATTGAAGTTATTACCAACCTGCTTGGAATATACATAGTGATCATCCCTGCTTCTCACAAATCCCAATCCAAGGATGTATGTGTCAAAGTTTTGGTACCACATCCTAGGTGATTTATTCAGACCATATAATGCCTTCTTTAGCTTACAGACCAGATCTTTCTTTCCCTTCACTATAAATCCTTTTGGTTTCTTCATGTATATTTCTTCTTCTAGATCCCCATGTAGGAATGTTGTATTCACATCCATCTATTCCACTTCAAGATCAAAAACAACAAGAAATAATAAAATAAATCTAATAGAAGTTAGCTTGGCAGGAGGAGAAAAAATATCACCAAAGTCAATTCACTCTACCTGGGAATAACCTTTTTCTACTAACCGAGCTTTGTATTTCTCCACTTTTCCTTCTGCATTAAACTTCTTCTTAAACAACCATTTGTTATCAACAAATTTTCTTCTAGTTAGAAACTCAACTAGATCCCATGCCTCATTCTTATCCAAGCCATACATTTCTTCAATCATGGCCTTCTTTCAGAATCTACTATCCTCTGAATTCACTGCTTCCCTGACAATTCTGGGATCATCATCAGTAATAGATAAAGAAAAATTAGAATGAAAATTAGGTGGACTATACCTTTATGGTTTCCTTCTTTCCCTCATTGATATCCTCAATACTCAAGTATGAGGTTCTTATTCTTCTCCTTCATCTTCTTTAGTTGATTCATATTTTACATCATACAACTCAAGCTCTATTTTCTTAGGTTCTTCTTGCCTTGGTAGGAATTCATGTTTGGTAACATCTTTAACCTCTCTAAAAACAACATCCTGACTGTAAACAGTCTTCTTAGTTTCTGGGTTCCAAATCTTGTAACTTTTCACACCATATTTATAACCAATAAAGATACACTTTTTAGCTTTATTATCCAGCTTACTCCTATGTTCCTTTGGAACATGTACATAAGAATCACAACAAACACTCTAAGATGTTCAAGAGAGGTTTTCTTACCAGTCCATACCTCGTGTGGATTTTTATCATCTAATGCTGATGAGCGTGATCGATTGACCAGGTCACATGTTGTACCCACTGACTATGCCTAGCATTCATGTCCTAACTTGGCACCATTAAGCATGCTCCTTGATTTTTACATCAGTGTCATGTTCATCCTTTCTGCAACTCCATTCTGCTGAGGTGTGTATGGAGTAGTCTTCTGCTTTGCTATACCACACTTCTTATAGAATTCTTAGAATTCATTTCTGCAGAATTCTCCACCATTATTTGTCCTCAATACCTTTATTTTATTCTTTGTCTGATTTTCTACCAGAGATTTAAACTCTTTAAATTTAGCAAATACCTCAGATTTCATTCTAAGAAAATAAATCCATGTGTTCCTTGAGAAAGCATCTATGAATGAAACATAATACGGAGATTTACTAGTGATGGAACAAGCACAGGTCCAAACACATCATTGTGTATCAATTCTAAGATCCCCTTTTCTCTTGTAACACCAGATGGGAATCTTACTCAATTTTGTTTACCATATATGCAATTTTCATAGAAATCAAAATCCAGAGTGCAATTAGACATACCTTCAACCATACCTTTACTGTGTAGTGATCGAAGGAGCTTTTCTCCAATATGCCCCAGTCTTTGATGTCACATCATTGTCTTCTTTCTAAGGACAATATTGGTCTTGTCTTCTTTATTTTTCTTCTCAGAGACAACAGAACTGTTACACCCATTAGTATAAGTGCTTCCCAACAACTTGTACAAAGTTCCACATTGAACTCCCATCATCAACACCATTGCTCCTCATACCGTCTTGCAAGTTCCCTTTCCCAATACAGTATCCACACCTGCATCATCCAACTTTCTTACAGATATTAGGCTCCTGGATAGTTTTTGAATGTGCAGAACCCTAAGGAGAGTTATAATCCTTCCATCTTTTAGCAACAACTTAACCCTTCCATGTCCCATGATTTTGGTTATCGATTCATCTCCTAGGAATACATTACCACCATTGTATCTTTCATATTCAAAGAACCACTCCCTGTGAGGAGTCATATGATATGACACACCTGATTCGATCAACCATACACCATGGTCTGCATGTGTACATGTAGATGCCATGTAAACATCACCTCCTTCTTCTGTGGAGGTTTTCGCCTCTCTGGAAGAGGCATTATCAGATCCCTTTGGTTTATCAACCTTATTAGACTTGCAATATTTCTAATAATGTCGTGATTTACCACACTTCCAACATTTCCTCAAAGATTTTCCTGGAGACTTAGATATACCTATAGATTTAGATCTCCCCCTGAAGACTTACCATGATTCCATTCTTGGGTACGACCTCTTACAAATAAAGAATCTATGCTTTGACCATCCATGTTTTTCCACCTCATCTCTTCAGGTAACAAGGATTCAACTACATCCTCATACTTCAATGTATATTGAGTGGTACTACCAATTGCTACAACCAGATTATCCCAAGAGTCTAGCAAAGAACATAAAAAATAATACACTTATCTTCTTCTACAATCATAATATTAATAGAGACAAGTTGACTGACCAGAGTATTGAAGGAATTTAGATGTTTTGTCACAGAATCTCCATTTTCCATCCTAAGATGATACAACTTCTTTCAAAGAAACAACTTGTTTACTAGGGACTTTGATTAATACAAATTCCCTAACTTATCCCATAGGTCCTTGGCTGTATATTCTCCTGAGACATTCAACAACATTGAATCTGCCAGGTAGAGTCGAATAGTATTCATTTCTCTTCTATCCATCTTCTCCCAATCTTCCTTCGACATACCAGTAGGTTTTGTACTAGTAGTTTGTGTACCAGAAGACTATGTACCAGTAGATTGTGTGCCAGTAGACTACGTACCAGTAGGCTTTGTACCAAGATCCACAACAATCCATTGTTGTTTGTCTACAAAAAAGTCCTCCATCTTCATCTTCCATAGCTCAAAGATTTTATCGTTGAACTTCTCATTCTCGATTCTAGAATAGTCCGCCATTCATCTTTCCACACTCAAATCACCAGTGCAAAATCTCCCACTGAGCCCAGGTTTATCACAAACCCAATATAAATTTGATCTATCAAGACCGAGCCAAACCCTCAACAACAAAGGCATACCCATGAAGCCAAAAATGAGCTCTGATACCACATGTAAGTTTTAAACCTGTGAAGTAAATAAATGCATACATATTCTCAAGCAAAACATAAATTAATCAATGGTTCATACACATAGTACACATAGATTTACGCTGGAAACCCTTAGCTGGGAGAAAACCAGCCTTCCATGGTATCACACCTTTCAACTCTTCATTGTATTAATTTCACCATTCACAATACACTATATACAATATTTTAGGTATTTCGTAGCTACCAAAACCCTAGTCCCTTAATCCAGGATTAATTTAGAATACCGCTAAAAGTAGCAAAATCCACTAAAATAGAAAAAATTGCCCCAAAAACAGAGCTGCTGGTCACCCTAATTCTGCAACAATTTCTCTTTTATCTTCATGAATTTCTAAGAGGTTTAAATGGATTGATTTTTTGTTGCTAAGCACAATAAATCTAATCGAATGATCAAACACCTTGAATAAATTATGATCTAATGATGGTTAAGTTTGGATTACCATGTTATTACATAATGTTGCATAGTTCCTTTTAAATTTCTTAAATCTGAGCTTCGAAGATAGATCTATCAATGGCTCACTATATAATTCTTGAATAGACTTGATGCTGGCAATAATGGATAACACTATAATAGCATGCCTTTGATTTTTTGGGCACAAAGGTACAATTTTTTGCACTGCTGTAGTAATCAGATATTATGTGATAATTCTTAGACAGAGTAGTAGTAGATGTTAATGAATTACCCAATGAGAAGAATGGTCTTTGAAACTGTTCTCAGATATAACTAAACTGTTGGCCACTTATTTTGTTTTATCTCTCCATATAATTTGTTTATAAAAATTTGTGTATGTGAAGAAATTATGAATGGTCTTTAGCATATGAATTTTCCATAAGAACTTTGTTTTCCAGCTTTGTTTTCCAACATTAGCACTTTGTAATTGTTGGTAACGGAATTCTCTTATGTTAAATATATTTGTGACCTCAACAGTATGTGATTGTACACTGCCAGCGATGCTGGCTAGCTATACAAGTTAGTTAGGATCTCTTGTTTTGTTTCTTGATTTGCTCGAGCCTATTTAGCTCACCTATATACTCAATACTAAATGCTCTGCTCACTTTCTGTTTTTCCGAATTTTCGTCTTCTCTGTATTATCTTCTTTGCTTCTCATTTTATCATGGTATCAAAACTTTGTACATAAGCCTCTTCACAGTGCCTGGAGAGCAGCCCGATCATAAGAAGACGAGCGCAGTGCCTACATTGTCTTGCAGACGAGAACATGAGACGCAAGATTCTTCACAAAGCTTGGAGAGAATGTTTCCGTCCGGAATACGCTCAAAAGATCGTTGAAGATAACAAGCGCAAGAAATAAGAACTGCAGAAAGAAGAGAACAATTAAAGATTACATGAAAATTTAAAGAATTCGTGAAAGATGTACGAATTTCTTTCTTAAGAAGAAAGTTTTCAAAAGCAGCAGAGGAGAAGCAAGATCAGCCATAAGATCGGCTCGGTGAACAGATTTGAGCCTTTAATCAAGCTTAGAAAGGACAATGAGCCAACAAGAAAGGAGATTTTTTTCTTAGCCATAATATCTTAGCGTGAGCAAGCTCAGTCGTTAGATCAAGCAAATATTAAGCCACGACCGTCAAATCTCATCTAAGAGAGATCGACGGTGAGGATCCATTGCGGGGATCGGAGAGGAAATTAAAGAACGAGAAAGTTGTGATCCCACAATCACTCAAGATCATTGATCTTGTCAGATCAACAGATCACTGATAGATATTGATCCCACTACGGATAAGCATCTTCGCTTTCAGAGATCAACAAAGAGATTAAAGAGTGAGCAAGTTGAGTCTCCGCAATCACTCGTGGCCATTGATATTCAAGCAAGTGACATGCATCTAGCGATCTTGTACTCTGGAAGGAAGCCAACAGAGGCGGAGGAGTAAATCTCTCCCGAAGCTCTAAAGAGCCGAAGTAAATCCAGACCATTGATCGAAGTGGACATGTGGCGGGAGATCCTGCACTTCGGCGATAATCACTTCAGAAGAAAGAAGGATATGAGAAGCTAGAACTCCCAAAGGCTTGAAGCCGGGAGTTCATCCGGACCATCCATAAACAAGTACACGCGATGCCAGATCCCTCACTTCGAAGACTTAGCACTCTAGAAGGTCTTGTGGACCGAGATCTACCTGAAGTCCCGAAGTAAATCTGAGTCCTTGAAGGTTGTGGACACGCGTCGAATGATCTGTCACTTCGGAATCTTAACACTTCGTAGGTTTGAAGTGTTGTGCACCTCGAAACACCCGAAGCCCGAAGTCTCGGAGTATTTGTGGACCGTTGATCTCAAATAAATGAGGATCGTTGATCCTTGCTACAGGCTAGAAAGGAATATCACCCGAAGCCCCGAAGTAATTGAGGATCGTTGAAGTCAACTCAACGAGGACCATCGATCTTTGGAATAAGACCGTTATTTGACCATTTGGCTATTCAGAGGAATTGAGACCTTCAACATCGAAATGCCCGAAACCCGAAGACCCAGAGTGCATGGTTCTCACCCCACAGTCACATGAGAAGCTAAAACTCAATTTTTTTACTCTCGAGTAAACTCAAAAAGCCTAATTCTGCCATTAGAGGGGATACAGTTTCCAACGCAGTGGTCATCCCCATGTTTTTCAGCCTAAAGTCACACAGAGGATTTTGCGGACCTAGTTTCAACACAGGAAACATGTAAGCACACAAAACTCTAACAATTTATTTTGTTGTTAAAATTTTTTAAGATGGCCACCTCTAGAAATTTAGGACCAACTCAAGGACTGATTCTTCTTGAAAATAATTATGAGCTTTGGTCTCTTCGAATAAGATCCTTCTTGTAAGCACAAGAGTGTTGGGATCCTGTGGATCTTGGATATGTGGAACCAAATTCAGCAGACCTTGCTACCATGACCAACTAACAGAGAACTGCTCAGGCAACATAAAGGCACAAGGAAAATAAAGAAAAATTATGGATTCAAAATTCAGTGGATGACTCAATTGTCTCAAAAATCATAGGCATTGTTACTTCAAAACAGGCCTGGGACATCCTTAAATCATCCTACCAAGGAAATGACAGGGTCAAAACAGTCAAACTACAGACCCTGAGGATGCATTTCGAGACTTTAAAAATGACAGAGTCTGAAAATGTTGATCAGTTTATGAACAGAGTCATGGGAATCATAAACTATATCAGATTGTCTGGTGAAGCCATCCCTGATCAATGAATTGTTGAGAAAGTCCTCATAAGTTTACCAAATAAATTTGAAATGGTTGTTACAACTATCCTTGAATCCAAGGATCTGTCAAAATTTTCAACGAATGAATTAATGGGCTCTTTATTGACACATGAGACCAGACTTCATCTCGAAGATGAGTCAACAAAAAATGCCTTCAAGACTCAATTCTCCTTCAGTAGAGGGAGAGGTAAAGGAAGAGGCAGAGGTCATCAAGAAAGAGGAGTAAGTCCAAGTAACCATCACTATAGTGAAGGTCACAGAAAACATAACTAAAATCAAAATTTCCAAGGTCATAGACAATAGAACCAGAATCAGAACTTCTAGCCTCAAAGAGGCAGAGGGAGAAGCTCAAATGACAAATCAAGCATACAATTCTATTACTGTAATAAGTTTGGGCACTATGAATATGAATGTCGGAAGAAACAAGAAGATCAACTCTCCGACAGAGCACATGTCTCAAATCATGAAGGAGAAACCTCGGATGGTATGTTTCTCTCATGCCACAAGACTGAAGAACAACATAAAGATCTTTGGTTGTTGGGCAGTGGATGCCGCAATCACATGAAAAGTAACAAAGATTTGCTCTCATGTATTGATTCTTCAATTTCATCTGATATTACACATGGAAATGATTCTTTAGTAAAAGTTCAAGGAAAAGGAACTATCCCTATTCTTACTAAAAAAAACGTAAAGAAAGACATACACAATGTCTATCATGTTCCAGATCTGACACATAATCTATTAAGTGTAGGACAACTAATTGAACATGGATATAAGGTATGTTTTGAAGGAGCATCATGTAGGATATATGACAAAAACCCAGGCAAAAAATTGATTTCTGAAATCCACATGACCAGGAATAAAATGTTTCCCCTGACCCTCAGAACTGCAAATCTGATCCAATCATATGCACAAAGTGCATTCACCCACAATGAAACTATGGTTTTGCATAGAAGATTTATAAATCTACCCTTTTAGAGTCTAAGTCTTCTACAGAAGCAGTCCATGGTCAAAGGTCTACCTATCTTCAAAGAGCAAAATCCCCCATGTGAGTCTTGCATTCTTGGAAAACATAAGAGAGTTAGTTTTCCACAATCCTCCACTCAAGCCAAACAACACTTAGAGTCAACTCACACTGACCTATGTGGAGCAATGAAAACAGATTCAATAGGTGGTAGCGTTTATTTTCTAACATTTATTAATGACTTTAGCAAGAAAATTTGGATCTATTTTCTCAAACACAAGTCTGAAACTTTTGCAAAGTTCAAAGAATTCAAAGTTGAAGCTGAAAAACAAAGTGGAAAATATATAAAATCTCTCAGGTCAGATGGAGGAGGAGAATACAACTCCAAAGAATTTGCAAATTTCTACAAATCACAAGGCATCATCATGCAAACTACAACCATATATACTCCACAACAAAATGGAGTGGATGAAAGGAAAAATTAGACAGTAATGAACATGGTAAAGAGCCTTCTCAAAGAGAAATATCTTTCAAATACATTTTGGGTTGAAGCAGTAGCATGCTCAGCTTATCTCCTGAATAGATCTCCCACCACCAGTCTCAAGATGAAGGTCCCTCAAGAAGCATGGAGTGGGACAAAGATAAATATTGTTCATCTCAGAACATTTGGATGCATAGCATACACTCACATACCTTCCGAATTAAGGAAGAAACTGGATGATAGAAGTGAGAAATGCATATTTACTGGCTATAGTGAAACATCAAAAGCTTGCAGGCTCTACAATCCAATCTCAAAGAAACTGATTCTCAACAGAGATGTAATTTTTTTTGAAAATCAGTTCTAGAACGAGTCTAAAAATCAGCCAATGGACAGTTAATCCTGAAGACACTGAGAATTCAGGACAACAAACACATCAGCCTACTCTTCCAAGGCTACAAGTACAAGTACAATTTGAAAGTTCTCAGGATAACTAAACTTCCAACATAAACTCTTCCTCTGAATTTCCAAATAAGAGAACTGGAAGTTTGAGAGAAATCCATCAGTAGTTGGATGGCATTGATCAACACAATATTTTTGCATTAACGTCATGTCAACCCACATCTTTTAAAGAGGCAACTAAGGAGTCACATTGGTTTCAATCCATGAACCAAGAGATTGACTCCATTGAGAAGAACAGGACATGGGATCTTGTTGATCTTCCCAGACATAAGAAAAGTATTGGTGTCAAGTGGGTTTACAAAAATAAACTAAATGAAAAGGGACATATTGAAAAGCATAAGGCAAGACTTGTTGCCAAAGGATTCTCACAACAACCACGTACTGATTATGGTGAAACGTTTCCTCCAGTAGAAATATTGGACATTGTAGGGACTCTCTTAGCCATAGCAGCTCAACACAAATGGAAAGTATACCATATGGATGTCAAGTTAGCTTTCCTAAATGGTGTCCTAGAAGAAGAGGTCTATGTGGATTAGCCACCTGGATTTGAATTCAAAGAGCAGCCAACCAAAGTATATCGGTTGAAGAAAGCCCTGTATGGCTTAAAGCAAGCTCCAAGAGCTTGGTACAACATACTTAACACTTACCTGATCAAAAATGGTTTTGGCAGAAGCCAAAATGAGCCAACTTTATACACCAAAATAGATCAGGATGGTAAAATTTTGATTGTATGTTTATATGTTGATGACATGATATATACTAGAAATTTTGAGTTAACTAGTTTTAAACATGCCATGTAATATGAGTTTGAGATGACAGATCTTGGCATAATGAAGTATTTTTTGGGGATTGAGGTTGATTAATCAACCAAATGAATTTTTTTTTGTCAGCAAAAGTATGCAACAAACATCATAAAAAGATGTTGCATGGAAGATTGCAATCGAGTAGAAAATCATATACCCCTAGGCACAAAATTGAGCAAGAAATATGAAGGCCCTACAATGGACCCTACCCTGTACAAAATTTTAGTAGGCAGTTTGTTGTATCTTACAACAACTAGGCCTGATATTATGTATGCAACCAACCTTGTTTCCAGGTTCATGGAATCCCCCAAAGATTCTCACTGGAAGATGGCGAAAAGGATTCTGAGATATGTTGCAGACACTCTCAATTTTGGCTTATGTTACACTCAGTCTGATGATAATCATCTCTCTGGTTACATGGACAATGATTTTGCAGGAAACCTAGATGACAGGAAAAGCACCTCAGGACATGTTTTTCACCTGGGCATGAACCTGATTTCATGGGCATCAAAGAAGCAACCCATTGTATCAATATCTTATGTAGAGACGGAGTATGCCGTTGCTACCTCCGCTTCCTATCAAGTTGTGTCATTAAGAAGAATATTGAATGATATGTCACATACAGAAAATGAGCCAACTCCTATCTTCTGTGACAACACCTTAGCAATTTCTCTATCCAAAAATCATGTGTTTCACAAGAAAAGCAATCATATTGACACTCGTTTTCACTTCATACGTGATCTTGTCAATAATGGTGACATAGAACTTCAATTTTGTGTCTCTCGAGATCAGCGCGCAGATATTTTTACAAAGCCACTAGGAAAATCCGTTTTTGATTTTCAGAGACAACAGTTGGCCATTATCAGTGCTGATGTTTGTATTTATTGAGTTTAAGAGGGAGTGTTAAATATATCTATAACCTCAACAGTATGTGACTGTACACTGTGACTGTACACTGCCAGTTGTCATGGCTAGCTGTATGAGTTAGTTAGGATCTCTTGTTTTGTTTCTTGATTTGCTCGAGCCTATTTAGCTCAGCTATATACTCAATACTAAATTCTCTACTCAATTTTTGTTTTTCCCAATTTTCGTTTTCTCTGTATTATCTTCTTTACTTCTAATTTTATCATTGTATGAGATCTTAGGATGTAATCCTCTTCACAGTGCCTAGAGAGTAGCCCCATCGTAAAAAGAATAACGCAAAGCCTACATTGTCTTGTAGACGAGAAAAAGAGATGCAAGATTTTTCACAAAGCTTGGAGAGAAGGTTGCAGTCTGAAATATGCTCAAAAGATCATTGAAGATAGAAAGCATGAGAAAGAAGAACTACAGAAAGCAAAGAACAATTAAAGATTACATGAGCATTTAAAGAATTTGTGAAAGATTCACGAAATTCTTTCTTAAGATAAAAGTTTGCAAAATCAGTAGAGGAGAAGCAAGATCAGCCGCAAGATTGGCTCTGTGAACATATCTGAGCCTTTAATGAAGCTCATAGAGGATGACAATCCAACATGAAAGGAGATTTTTTCTTATCCTTAAGATCTAAGCGTGAGCAAGCTCAACCGTTACATCAAGAAAAGATTAAGCCATGACCGTCAGATCTCATCAGAGAGAGATCGACAGTGAGGAGGCATTGCGGGCATCAAAGAGGAAATTAAAGCATGAGCAAGTTATGATCCCACAATCACTCAAGATCATTGATATTGTCAGATCAACGATGGATATTGATCCCACTATGGACAAGCATCTTCGCTTTGAGGAGATCGACAAAGATATTAAAGAGTAAGTGATTTAAGTCTCTGCAATCACTCATGGTCGCTGATCTTCAATAAAGTGACACGCGTTTGGCAATATCCAATAGAGGCTGAGGAGTAAATATCTCTCGAAGCTCCGAAGATCTGAAGTAGATCCATAATGTCGATCCAAGTGGACACGTGGCAGGAGATCCTCCACTTTGGCGATAATCACTTCGGAAGAAAGAAGGATACAACAAGCCAGAAGTCGCGAAGGCTCGAAGCCCGGAGTTCATTTGGACCATCCATCAACAATGACATGTGGTTCCAGATCCCTCACTTCGGAGACCTAGCACTCTGGAAGGTCTTGTGGACCGAGATATACCTGAAGTCCCGAAGTAAATCTGAGCCCTTGAAGGTTGTGGAAACACGTCGACAGATCTGTTACTTCAGAAGATTAACACTTTGGAGGTTTGAAGTGGTGTGCACCTCAGAACACCCGAAGTTTGAAGTCCCTAGATATTTGGGGACCGTTGATCTTAAATCAACGAGCATTGTTGATCCTTGCTATAGGCTAGAAAGGAGTATCACCCGAAGCCCCGAAGTAATTGGGGATCGTTGAAATCAACTCAATGAGGACCATCGATCTTTGGAATAAGATCGTTATTCGGCCATTTGTCTATTCAGAGGAATTGAGACCTTCAGCATCGAAATTCCCGAAGCCCGAAGACTCGGAGTGCCCGATTCTCACCCCATGGTCACATGAGAAGATAAACTCCATTTTTTTTTATTCTCCAGTAAACTCAGAAAGCCTAATTCCTCCATTAGAGGGGCTATAGTTACCAAAGCAGTGGTCATCCCCGTGTTTTTCGGTCCGAATTCACACAGAGGATTTCGTAGACCTAGTTTCGGTACATAAAATAGGTAATCACGCAAACCTCTAACATTTTTTTTTGTTGTTAATTTTTTTTAAGATGGCCACCTCTAGCAATTTAGGACCAACTCAAGGACCGAATCTTCTTGGAAAGAATTATGACTTTCGGTCTCTTCGAATGAGATCCTCCTTGCAATAACAAGAGTGCTGGGATCATGTCGATCTTGGATATGTGGAACTAGATTCAACAAACCTTGCTACCATGACCAAGCAATAGAGAACTACTCAGGCAACACAAAGGAACAGAGAAAATAAGGAAAAATTCTGGATTCAAAATTTAGTGGGTGACTCAATTTTCTCAAAAATCACAGGCGATGTTGCTTCAAAACAGGCCTGGGACATCCTTAAATTATCCTACCAAGGAAATGACAGGGTAAAAACAGTCAAACTCCAGACCCTGAGGACGCATTTCGAGACTTTAAAAATGACATAGTCTGAAAATGTTGATCAGTTTATGAACAGAGTCATGGGAATCGTAAACCAGATTAGATTGACTGGTGAAACAATCCATGATCAATGAATTGTTGAGAAAGTCCTTAGAAGTTTACCGAAGAAATTCGAAATGGTTGTTACAGCTATCCTTGAATCCAAGGATCCATCAAATTTTTCAACAGATGAATTAATGGGCTCTCTATTGACACATGAGACCAGAACTCATCTCGAATATGAGTCAACAACAAATGCCTTCAAGACTCAATTATCCTTCAATAGAGGGAGAGGCAGAGGAAGAGGAAAAGGTCACCAAGGAAGAGGGATAAGTCCCAGTAACCATCACTCAAGTGAAGGTCACAGACAACATAACCAAAATCAAAATTTCCAAGGTCATAGAAAACAAAACCAGAATAAAAAATTCTAGCCTCAAAGAGGCAGAGGAATAAGCTCAAATGACAAATCAAGCATACAATGTTATTATTGTAATAATTTTGGGCACTGTGAATCTGAATTTCGGAAGAAGCAAGAAGATCAACTCTCAGGAAGAGCACATGTCTCAAATCATGAAGGAGAAACTTCAGATGGTACGTTTCTCTCATGCCACAAGACTGAAGAACAACATAAAGATCTATGGTTGTTGGACAGTGGATGCAGAAATCACATGACAGGGAACAAAGATTTACTCTCATGTATTGATTCTTCAATTTCATCTGATATTACACTTGGAAATGATTCTTTAGTAAAAGTTCAAGGAAAAGGAACTATCCCTATTCTTACTAAACAAAATGTAGAGAAAGACATACACAATACCTATCATGTTCCAGATCTGACACGTAATCTATTAAGTGTAGGGAAACTAATTGAACATGGATATAATGTAATTTTTGAAGGAGCATCATGTAGGATATATGACAAAACCCCCGACAGAAAATTGATTTATAAAATCCACATTACCAGGAATAGAATGTTTCCCCTGACCCTCATAACTACAAATCTGATCCGATCATATGCAAAAAGTGCATTCACCCCCAATGAAACTATGGTTTGGCATACAATATTTGGACATCTACCCTTTCAAAGTATAAGTCTTCTACAAAATCACTCCATGGTCAAAAGTATACCTGTCTTCAAAGAGCAAAATCCCCCATTTGAGTCTTGCATTCTTGGAAAACATAAGAGAACTAGTTTTCCACAATCCTCCACTCAAGAAAAATAACACTTAGAGTTGGTTCACACTGACCTATGTGGACCAATGAAAACAATGTCAATAGGTGGTAGCGTTTGTTTTCTAACGTTTATTGATGACTTTAGCGGGAAAATTTTGATCTATTTTCTCATACACAAGTCTGAAACTTTTGCAAAGTTCAAAGAATTCAAAGCTGAAGCTGAAAAACAATGTGGAAAATATGTAAGAACTCTCGGGTCACATGGAGGAGGAGAATACAGCTCCAAAGAATTTTCAAATTTATGCAAATCACAAGACATCATCAAGCAAACTAAAACCATGTATACTCCACAACAAAATGGAGTAGCTGAAAGGAAAAATTAGACAATAATGAACATGGCAAGGAGCCTTCTCAAACATAAATGTTTGTCAAATACATTTTGGGATGAAGCAGTAGCATGCTAAGCTTATCTCCTGAATAGATCTCCTTCCACCAGTCTCAAGATGAAGGTCCCTCAAGAAGCATGGAGTGGGACAAAGCTAAATGTTTCTCATCTCAGGACATTTGGATGCATAACATACCCTCACATACCTTCTGAATTAAGGAAGAAATTGGATGATAGAAGTGAGAAATGCATCTTTATTGGCTACAGTGAAACATCAAAAGATTATAGGCTCTACAATCCAATCTCAAAGAAACTGATTCTCAGCAGAGATGTAAAAATTTTTGAAAATCAGTTCTGGAACGAGTCTAAAAATCAGCCAATGGACAGTCAAGATCCATTCCCGTGACATCATGAAGACACATATAATTCAAGAAATAAAGCGCATCATCCTTCTCTTCGAAGGCTACAAGTACAAGGACAATCTGAAAGTTCTCAGGATAACTCAACTTCTAACAGAAACTCTTCCTCTGAACTTCCAAATCAAAGAACTCGAAGTTTGAGAGAAATGCATCAATAGTTGGATGACATTGATAAACACAATCTTTTTGCATTAATGTCATTGATAAACTTCCTATTATCATTGTTTATGTCATTGAGTTTTTATACTAATTCCTTTATTGTCATGTTACATGGGATGGGTATGAGGGTTGTTCGTATTCCTAATATAAATTAAGATGAGGTGGAGCATATGTAATATTTGTCAAGCTTAGTTGGAGTTAGAAATCTAGATAAAATATAGTCATGTAAGGTGGAAATTCACGTTGATTGAGAGCAATCATGACAATAGTTTCAAATGTAAGTGCATCATAACCTATTGTAAACATAGTAATGTGAGTTTTAATGAGATATATATTTTGAATAAAATGCAATCAAATGATTCTTAATTGTCACAAAATTTATGGTAGTAATGAAGCCTATTTCTACAAATAGTAATGTGAGTTTTAATCACATATATATATTGAAGAAGATGCAATTGAGTGAGTTTTAATTGTCACAAAATTAATGATTCCAAATGGTAATGTCTACAATGATGCTAATGGAGTACTTTAGGTGATATTCTTACATTGTCTTTGTGATCTAGAAAATGCTTTTCTAGGATGTTTTGTTTTGAAATTCAATCATTCAATATATTTTCCATATTTTCCAACATGCATAGTTTACTTGTTATAGTGTATAATAGATGATGGTTGGTTGGGATACTGCGTAGGATCTTCTTGATAAATATTTGAGTGAGTTAAAGGTTAAATATTTAATAATAATATTGTTTTTATATAAAGCACATCATTATTTCTAATTCTAAGACTTTGCAAAACTGGTGATATTTTGAAAGGGGCATACAAGGAAGCTGAAATAATGGTAGAAGTGCAGAATTATGAATTTATAAAAATCTAGAAACTTATTGACATTTTAACAATCATAACTTATCCCATGCTATACAAAAATAGAAGACGACTAAACAAATATTAAAACTATTTTCAAAATAACAGTATATCAAATGACAGTATACCAAAGACAGTATTCCAAAAAATTGTTTTCAAAATAACTGTATATCAAAATGACAGTATATAAAAGATTACAACTGTTGAATTGTGCCACAATGTTGCCCACCCCCCCCGCGGCCAAGTCACAATCCAGTGGACTATGACTTGGCTATGGGGACCCAACCCTATGGCCAAGCTGTTGGCATGCCCATGGCTTGGCTACAGGGGCCAAAATTTAACATAATTTAAATTAAAAAATAAAAATAAAATTAAAACAAAAACTAAAATATCAGTGGGAATTTTGAGCTTACCTGAAGCTTGGCCCACTCTCCCGAAGGAGAACCCACCAACATCAACACGACAACACATCCACGTCAAAACCACGTCCGTGCCTACAGATTGGCTGCAAAAGCCGATATATAAATTAAAATTAAAATTAAAAATTAAAATTAAAATTAAAATAAAAACTAAAATATTTCAATGGGAATTTTGAGCTTACCTGAAGCTCAGCCAGCCTACCCGAAGGATCACCCACCAACACGACGACACAACTTCCCAAAAGATTGCCCACCAACACCAACACACTAGTACATCCATGTCAAAACAACGTCCGCGCCAACACTCAATCCCTCACACAACACCATTGAGTCAGTCACAATCACAATCACTCATAGTCACATTCGAGAAAAACATTACATTTTCAACGTCCGGTTAATATATAAACAATTTTTTGACTAAAATAAGTTTTCGGACGAAAGAATAGTTCATCCAAAAGAATAGTTCAGCCGAAAGATGTTTTCGACCTGAATATCTTTCGGCTGAAAAGATATTGTCGGATGGAAACATTTGTACATGAAAATTGAGGGCGTCGTCATTGTACTATTCGATTTGACATTCCATAGTTCGGCCGAAACAAATATCTTTCGGCCGAAATAATGTTTTTCGGAATTTTGGAGATGAGATTGTCACGAAAGTGTTACCCAGCTCCGTGAATTTACCTAGAAGACATTCCCAAAACATCTTTTAGAACACATGAAGGGCACTATGATTTCTTGGTCATGCCTTTTGGGTTGACTAATGTGCCTTCTACTTTTCAAATCCTCATGAAAAAAAGAAAAAAACAAACTTAGAATGTTTGTGTTGGTCTTCTTTGATGATATACTTGTCTATAGAAAATAATGGGAATACCACATTAAACATGTGGATAAAGTACTACAAATTCTAGAGAACAATCAATTGTTTGTAAAAAGATCCAAATGTGATTTTGGGAAACAAAAGGTAGACTATTTGGGTCATATTGTTTCAAGGGAAGGGGTTAAGTTGGGAACTAAAAAGATTCAATCAATTATAAAATGCCCTATTCCTAAGAACACCAAGAGTCTTAGTATTTTTAGGTCTTACAAGATATTTTCAAAAAATTGTTAATAATTTTGCACAGATTGTAGGTCCGCTCACATGTCTCCTGAATAAAAAATCATTTCCACTCACATGTCTCTTGAATAAAAAATCATTTCTATGCAAGGAAGAGGATACCTTGGGATTATCACTCTTAAAGGATGCCATGTATTCTACACTAGTATTGGCAACACTTTATTTTGGTAAAACATTCATAATTGAATGCGGTGCATTAGGATAAGGAATTGGAGAAGTATTGGAACACGAAGGGATATTGTTGGCCTTTGAAAGTAAAAAATTCAAGGGAAATGGCTTGGTGAAATCTACATATAAAAATTAAATGGAAACAATTTTACATGTAATAAAAAAATGGCGACAATATCTCATTGGGAGGTGTTTTAAAGTCAATATAGACCATGATATCATAAAGTACTTTTTGGGTCAAATATTTTCATCAAAAGAGAAAAAACAAAGGGTATAAAAAACGAAAGGGTTTGATTTTGAAATAATCTACAAAAGGGGGAGGAGAATATGGTAGCATATACCCTTTCCAGAATAGAAGAATCCTTGAGTTTATATTATATTACATATTCCATTCTTTTATATTTGGAAGAATCTCACCAAGAATGGAAAAATGAGAATAGTACTTGATCCATAAAGATCTTTTAATGACTGTGGTTGAGTTTTTTAATTGCATGTGTTAATTAATCATTCGAGAAGATTAATGAAAGAATGAGGAAATAAGAGGAATTATGACAGCCATATACATATATGCAGATCTGAAATGAAGTAATAAACAACAAACCATAACAAGAGAATTGATAACGGAGTTCGGCACAACGTTGCCTACGTCTCCAGACCTTTGTCTTTGTGGGGGAGGCTTCTTTATTTCTGTTCAAAAATCTCAAAAGTACATCGCAGCAGTGCCAATTGGCCACAAGACTGATATGGTCATGTTCTTCCAGATCTCTATAACCCAGAAAAAGAAACAGCACGCAAAACGAATGACCGGAACTCCCAGAAATGGCCCGCAAGCGTCTGCTCCTCAATAGCTTCCCTGCATAAAAATGGCTTTGGCTTGGCTTCCCTTCAACATAACTCTTCTCTGACTGTCCCTCATGGCCTCAAACAGGCCTGGTTTTTATAGATCTGAAGTTGGTTATCCATCCCCAACTTCCTCCCAAAATTTGGCCTCCGAAAATGCCCAATATCTCCCAATAATAGATAAAATCCATTAGTTACAGGCATAAAATCAATTAAAATCCCAAAACTATATAATAAAAATCCATTTTGTATAAAAATATGGGCGCAGCCCCCAAAGTGAACGCCCCTGGTCATATGGGGGAGTGGCCATGTGGCTAGGTGCTCCACCTGTGCGCTAGCCCCCTGTCCGACTGGCTCCTGGCCTTTGGGCGCGTATATATGACCGTTGGTCTATGGATAGAGCCCCCACGCGTTTTTTGGTGGATGGGTCCTGATCGCATGGGACCGCTCGAGAACCAAGGGCTAAGCCCTATCATA
>JZKD02S0177700.1:276306-306311 GCA_000966675.3 Picea glauca
TCTTCTGAGATTAGATTAGATTGAGATCCACTGTCGATTAATGTGTTTATCTTAGTGTGTCACATGATTACCCTTATATGAAACAAGTTGCTTCTACAATCAATGCCTTCACCAATTTTACTTGTCATACCAACCAACGAGATATTTGATTCATCACCTGAATCTGATCCCAAGTCTGTGGGTTTTGTTGTCATTGCCACTGTTTGCATTCCCTTATTTTCCTTGAACTACTTTGGCCTCTTCTCGGGATGCAATTGCCAACATCTGTCCTCATCATGTCTCTCTTTCTTGCAATGCTTGCAAGAGGGCTTTCCTTCCTTCCTCGTCACTGCATTTGAATTCTTGCCATGCATTTTCCTCGTACTCTTTCCTTGAAAACGATGATTCCCCTGACACACCTTCTTTCCCTGCTTCAATATATGTTGCTTGAAAAGAAACCTCATCAAGGTTAGTGGGTCCAAACATGAAAACAATGTTTCTAATATGCGCAGGTAAACCTCTTATATACTTCATAAGAGTTTCATGTGTTTGTAAAGGGATATCTAACATTACTGCCATTTTTCAAAATCCATCGGTGTATTCTTGCACTATTTGTCCTTTTCTTAGTTTTAAAGATTGCCATTCAATTAATTCTTTTTATTTATAACCCAAAGGATAGAATTGTTTCCTAAGTGCAGAAATGAAGCTTTTCCATGATGGAAATACCTTACCCACTTGTTGTGTTCCATTTTGCAACTTGCTTTGCTACCAGATGAGAGTTGTACCTGCAAGTCTCAAAGATGCCAACTTGATTTGTGTGGCTTCATCTTTGATCTGTTGCACACTCCAGTATACCTCCATCTGCCTAATCCAATTGTCAAGTTTCTCTGCATTTACTTCACCATCATATATGGGAAACTCAAATTTAACATCAAGTTTTAACAATGGCATTTCATTCTTATGCTTATGAACATTTTTCTTTGGATTAGATTTAGAACTTGAACTTGAAGAAGAAGGAGAAGAAGAAGGTGATGATGGAGGTGAAGGAGGAATCTGAGGATGATCCTCTTCCTCTTCACTTTTTCCCTTTGAAGATTCGGCCAAAAATGGTCTATTCCGTTCCAAGTAATCCTCATACAAAACTTTCACCATCTCTGACATAGCAAGGAGATTTTTCCAGAACTCTTTCTCATACTGAGAAAACCCTTCTTCCAATGCCATCTTCTCGCTGTGAGAATCTCTCTTTCTCAATCCAATTAATGGATTCTCTACAACAAGGTCGCCTTCACCACACTTTAGATTTTCCCTGGTTAACATGCAAAACTCAAATCCAAACGTCAACTAGCTCTGATACCACTTGATCCGTAAAGATCTTTTAATGACTGTGGTTGAGTTTTTTAATTGCATGTGTTAATTAATCATTCGAGAAGCTTAATGAAAGAATGAGTAAATAAGAGGAATTATGAAATCCATATACATATATGCAGATCTGAAATGAATTAATAAACAACAAACCATAACAAGATAATTGATAACGGAGTTCGACACAACATTGCCTACGTCTCCGAGCCTTTGTCTCTGTGGGGGAGGCTTCTTTATTTATGTTCCAAAATCTCAAAAGTACATTGCAGCAGTGCCAATTGGCTACAAGATTGATCTAGTCATGTTCTTCTAGATCTCTAGAACCCAGCAAAAGAAACAACACGCAAAACGGATGACCGGAGCTCCCAGAAATGGCCCACAAGCGTCTTCTCCTCAATAGCTTCCCTGCATAAAAATGGCTTTGGCTTGGCTTCCCTTCAACATAAATCTGCTCTGATTGTCCCTCATGGCCTCAAACAAGCCTGGTTTTTATAGATCTGAAGTTGATTATCCATCCCCAACTTCCTCCCAAAATATGGCCTCCAAAAATGCCCAATATCTCCCAATAATGGGTAAAATCCATTAGTTACAGGGATAAAATCAATTAAAATCCCAAAACTATATAATAAAAATTCATTTTGTATAAAAATATGGGCGCAACCCCCAAAGTGTGCGCCCTTGGTCATATGGGGGAGCGGCCATGTGGCCAGGCGCTCCACCTGTGCGCTAGCCCCTTGTCCGGCTGGCTCCTGGTCTTTGGGAGCGTATATATGACCGTTGGTCTATGGATAGAGCCCCCGTGCATTTTTTGGTGGACGAGTCCTAATCACATGGGACCGCTCGAGAACCAAGGGCTAAGCCCTATCATAAATTCCCGCTGAATCGCGCCGGTGGTTATGCTCTAGTGCCCATGCCCCCAAACTTTGTGGTCGCATAAATATAACGAACCATGGGCTGGGGCTAAGCCCCAGCCCTTTCCGCCTCCATTTAAACCTTTAAACAAACTTAAATACATTTTTTTTCATATACATATTAAGTACCACCAGTGGAGCGGGCGGTTAGCCCAGTCCTGCGAGTCCGTAGCGCGGAGGAGGTTTGGGGTTCGACTCCGGTAGAGTCCATAAAATTTTACATAACCCAAAAGCCAACCACAGGTTGCCACATGGCAGCCCATGACTGGTCCATGTGGCACCTCAACAACCAATCAAAAACGACCACTTGTCAAACACTGGCTCATCCACCTGTCTGCCGAGGTGTCAGCTCCGTACTTCCACGTCACTGCCTTGTCAGCCTATGCCATGTGTCTGCCACGTCAGCCTGTGCCATGTGTCACCCTTACAGTGGTGACACGTGTCACCCTCTGTCTGGTCCAAATCACCTGCTATACTCCCTGTCACCTGCCACGTGTCATCTCCAGAAGTTGCCACATCATTTGTACGGCCTGTACAGTCAGCCTGCCACGTGGGACTGTACAGTCACCCATTTTTTTTTGCTTGTTTGGGTTTTCGAATAGAATGCGATATCTTTTGCATATGAAGCCCATCTGATGAAGTAAATATATGTCCAGAATCAGGAAGATGAGACAGACGAAATGGCATTGGTTTTGTCAGATTACGAGCACTTTCATTTTTGAGCCTTTTTTAGCCCTGTCAGGCTCCTGGATCCGATTCCGGATCAATACTAGACAAAAAATACAATGTGTAAAGGAAGGGATGAACTCTATGGAACAATGGGAGTGGAAGTGAGATATCCTCAGGTACAAAGGTAGAATATTTTTATGCCCTCAATCAAAGTTCAAGCAACAAATATTAAGGGAGTCTCATGAATCTCCGATGGCAGGACATTCAGGGTTCCTTAAAACATATGAAAGTATCAAAAAAGATTTTTGGGTGGAAGGAATAAAGAAAGATGCTTAGAATTTTGTGAGAGACTGTTAGGTTTTCCAAAGAAATAAAGTAAAAACAAAAAAAACTCTAGGTTTACTTCAACCTTTACACATACCCAACCAAAGATGGGAAGATATATCAATGGATTTCATTACAGGTTTATTGAAATCAATAGGTAAGGATTTTGTTTTTGTGGTAATGGATAGACTCACAAAATATGCAATTGTTTGTGGAATTCAAAGTATATATATGGAAATTCAAGTGGAAGAAGTGTTTATGAAGGAAATTCATGGACTTCATGGATTTCCTAAAGTAATAATAAGTGACAGAAATCCAAAATTCAAGGGAAATTTTTTGAAATAATTATGGAAGATGAGTGGAACAATGCTAGATATGAGTTCAACATATCATCCACAAACAAATGGTCAAACAAAAATTGTTAACAAGTGGTTAGAGGGTTATATACATTTATGTTATTCAAACAAGCAATATCATTGGGTGAAGTGGCTTCCTCTAGTATAATGGTGGTATAGTATCACCTATCATACAACTACTAAGATTTCCCCATTCAAATCCCTTTATGGGTATCCAACTTTTAGTCTCTTCCATTTTTTGTAGGACCATTCCAAATTATAAGCAATAGAGTTACACATGGAGAAGACTAAAGAAAATTTGACAATTCTTAAGTAAAACCTTCAAATGGCACAAAATGGGATGCATGAGCAAGAAAATCAACATCGTAGCGAAAAACAATTTGAGGAGGGTGATTGGGCATTTTTGAGACTACAACCTTATAAGAAATATACTCTCAAATAGAAGAAGAATTATAAATTAGCTCCAAAATATTTTGGACCCTACAAGATTATTTACAAGATTGGAGAAGTGGCATAAAAGTTATATTTTCCTTGTTTTAAGATTCATAAGTTTTTTCATGTATCTTTCCTAAAAACGGTTTTGGGACAAACTATTCCAATGAAGAAAAACTTCGAGAATTAGATGAAGGGAAGTGGATTCTTGCACCAGAAAAAGTTATATATTTATGTTCCATATCTCTTCAAAGTAGAACCATTATGGAGTACATAATCAAGTGGAAAAATATGCCTCCAGAAGAAGCTACATGGGAAAATGAGAAGTTCATAAAGAAACACCCTCGATTACAATCTTCAAGGGATTCAAAGATTTTTTAAAAATAGGTCTATGTTAAGGCCCCTAAGGCCCTATGTTAAGTCCCTAATAATCATTTATTATTCGTTTATTACTTATGGTTAGTTTGGCTTAGTGGTAGGTTTCATCGTGATCACTTTATATCCTATTTATAATAAAGGGGATTCATTTGTATTGCCATCTTGTCTTGTGCATTGGATATATTGTAAAAGGAGATTTCCCCCTCGAAATGGATTATTTTTCATTGACTATTTTTGAATTTGGTTTATAAAAGAATATGTATACCTATATTCAACCATATCTACTTACATGGATGTCATTTTTATTTGGATCTGTGTCACCACATTGGGATTTGTACTTGCACAATGGACAATGATGAGGATGCAACATCATCACAAAGGTGTCCACATTAGTACTTTGTACACTTGTCAGCATATGGATCATGAATGAGCCACATATACATGTATTATTTGGCATGTGTGAGATTCCTTATAGAAGGGAACACTTTATCTATCCTCCCTTACATGTGCTTCTAGAACCTTCTCGAAGGCACACACCTCATCTTTACTTGTCCTCACTCTTGTGAAGGATTTGTTTCATGATTTGGGGAATTCGTTAGTGATTTTTGTTTGTTTGTAGAAGGTTGTTACCTCAATTAAAGGAAGGGTGAACTTGTTCTCTCTCCTCCATGAACCACACAAGTGGAGTTATTTAATATTTTCTTACTTTTTTTTTTGGAGGGAGCCCTATGTTTGAGGATTTTCTTGTAACTGACTATGGTTTTATCAAGTGTTTTTTCACTCAGGACATGATATGGGCTCATGGTTTTGATTGTATGGTATTGAGGGAGGACTTTATCTATATAAGGAGGGAACCTCCCTCACTTTTTCATGGTTGGAAATAATGAAATTACTTCTTTCTATTTGTGTATGTGATCTTCATTACTCTTTAGTAATGTTCTAGGAGTTTATTAGGAGTTTATAGAATCACAAGCTTAATGAAGTAAGAGCTATGACAATGAAGGATAATGGAAGGGAGGTATGATTTTAGTTGTATTTCCTTTCTTTATTGAATTTAAGTTAGATTTCTATCATAATAGAATTGAATATCCTATGTTTTTTATTCGATCTAGTGTATAATTTCTTTGGTGATACTAAGGTTGATTTCATGTTGAGTTGACCTCCATTTAACTTTTGTAAGCTTCAACGTTTCTAGCTTCATTCTCTTCTACAAATCCTTGATGTTGTTGGACTTCAACAAAATTGATAAAGAGGACATTGCCAAGGGTTTTCTAAGATTCCATGTCCAATGGTAGCAGCTAGGGATTTCTCTTCTTTCCTTAGTATCTCATTTGATCTATCCCTTTAATTTTTTTATTTTCATACAACCTAGGGTTTAATAGCATTCTATTTCCAGAGATATGTTTCTCTTCCAAGTTTGCATGTGCTAACCTTTTCATATTTTGCAGCAAACTTGGGTTTTATTGCAGGTCGATCACTTCAAATGATTAATTTTTGAAGTAGGATTGCATTTTTGGGGGTTTCCTTCTTTGGGTTTGGAGTGGACGCCTCCTCAAAGATTAATACTCTTAGATCTAATGTCTTTGGTATTATATCTTCGCATCGATCTAATTTTGGGATGTCTTAAAACTCAAATCAAATTCAGGTTCACTCTTTTTATCTAAGGTGCAAGTCACATTTTTATTTAGGATGCAGGTCACGTTTCAGAGAGAAGGTTTATTTAGATGCATATTTGAGGAATAATATAAACCTAATGTCTGGCTTAATCTATTGCATAGACATAGAATCTACATTCCTAAAGAAACTAAACACTTTTGTCCAAGCTTGCGGATGTAAGGGTTTTAAATATTTTTTTGGGGGATGCTTGCAAAATTTGATGGTATCATAGCTTGATCGATTATTTATGGATGTGTCATGCTTATCATTCCAAATCTAAATTTCATTTAGCGCTGGAATTTTGCAGTAATTCATTATATGATGGTTCTAAAGGTAAACCATTGCATAAGGTATCCCAAATGAACTGCTAAAATATTCAATAAACATTAGCGTTGTATGGTTGAAATGCTAGAACCTTCAAGGCTTGATTTCTGTGTTGATGGGCTGTAGGTTTTAAGGGCTATATTTCATATGTCCAAACTTCATGACCCATGTCAACAAAATTAATGTCCAATATCTTTGAGCGACTTAATAAAGGGAATGCTGATAAATAAAAAGTTTACCACTGGAAAATTGCCTTTCTGCCAGCTAAATCAACATTGCTATCTTTTCTGACAGCTAAAAAGTTTAATACAAACAGTTTATTCGAATTGATGTAATGTTGCGGAACATCTAAAGGGGTTTCAATGTTAAGTTGATGAGACAAAATTTTCACTAAATTCGATCCATCATGTCAATCGATGAACATTGTCTAATATATGGATTAACTTGTGGATGGATGGTGAATGATGTTTGAATTTTTGCTGGTGACAAATATTTTGTGGACTGATAATGATGTCAGAAGTTTTGCGTTTGTTCGAATTATTTATGTAGGATGAATAGATGCTACAAGCCCTAGAACAATTTGCCAGAAAGGGTTTATATTCTGTATGCTTTTGGGGGGAACATTGTTGAGAGTTTTAAAAAATAAAGACTACTATGTTGCAGCATTTTGTTTGAATTGCATGACTTATCTGATCTCTAAATAATCAAAACTTAAGGGATTCAGTTGGAACCACACAAAACTTGTCTTAACTTTGTTTCCACTCAGTTATTTCATAGTATGGTCTTAAACAAAGCTGGTCACCCTGATTCTGCAACAATTTCTCTTTTATCTTCATTCATTTCTAAGAGGTTTAAATGGATTGTTTTTTTGTTGCTGACCACATTAAATATGATCGAATGATCAAACACCTTGAATAAATTATGATGACAAGTGCACCGGGTTAAGTTTGGATTACCATATTATTACATAATGTTGCATACTTCCTTTTAAATTTCTTAAATCTGAGCTTCGAAGATAGATCTACCAGTGGCTCACTATATAATTCTTGAATACACTTGATGCTGGCAATAATGGATACCACTATAATAGCATGCCTTTGATTTTCTGGGCACGAACGTACAAATTTTTGCACTGCTGTAGTAATCAGATATTATGTGATAATTCTTAGACAGAGTAGTAGTAGATGTTAATGAATTTACCAACGAGAAGAATGGTCTTTGAAACTGTTCTCAGATATAACTAAACTGTTGGCCACTTATTTTGTTTCATCTCTCCATATAATTTGTCTATAGCAATTTGTGTATGTGAAGAAATTATGAATGGTCTTTAGCATATGAATTTTCCATAAGAACTTTGTTTTCCAGCTTTGTTTTCCAACATTGTTTTCCAGCATTAGCACTTTGTAATTGCTGGTAACGGAATTCTCTTAGACATTGTTGCATGGACTTTTAGAATTAGTCAAATAAGCTATCTTGGAACTCATCACATCATAATTTTGCAAGTACAACTTTTGGTTTCCTGGGTTACTGGTATCCATTAACTTAAACTAATTTTCACTCCCACTCCATATATCATGATTTAGTTTGAGTTGACCTCATAAGGACTCCCTTGGGCTAGGGTATCTTAGTTTTTAGTTACTCTAAAGTGTGGGGAAAGGAAACCAATTCCTGTAGTGTCTCTAGGATCTCCTGTTGAGTTTGGGACTTTTCTTCCTGGGATAGAGTTTGAACCGTAACAATGATCATCATTAGATCCCTCGATCAGGGGAATTGTGGGAAATATTCTTGCCATTCTGATATAATACATGTTATAGTGCACAGATCTCAAATGAAAGGATAGAACTTCTTTATTTGGCTGGCCTGGCCTGAGAGAGAGCTCAACACATAATGCATGTTCTGTGCATGGCTTTAATATGGTGGCATTACACTGGCTCTCTGCATGCTCTTAACATTATAGCATTAAGATGAAATCTAGCTCTAAGAGCACACTAAACACATTGACATTGCAAAGGAATTGTAAAGATCACCCTGCTTGGTCAAGGTATAACCTGGCAAGCATCAACGTGATCAGGATGGCATCATTTTCTGTATCAGCTGCCCACGGGTTGGTTCAATATAGGTTTCTTCACTCTTAGTCATGAAAATGAGAAGTTGAAATCCACTACACTGGAGCAAGTTGAAATTTTGGACAAAAGCAGTTAATCGTGCTTTTTTTTTTCCATGAGAAATTAACTCGATTTATATTAGAGATATAAATCATTTACATCACTGTCTAGACTGGCACTAGCAGCCATTACAATTCGTCCCGGAGACCCAGCCGGAATAGAACTCAAGACCTCCTCCCAACATGGAGAAAGGACTTTACCAACCACGCTGTCTCACGGGACTTTTTTTTAATCGTGCTTGCTACATCATCAATGTCCTCCTACAAGAGATGTAAAAGGTATGGCGCGCATGAGAAGCGTAGATCCTTTGGCTCTTTTGTTGATTCCTTCCTGGCTTGGGTGAATAAATAAAAGGACAGAAATGTTAATGTGGAGTGTTAGGGGACCAACTTTCTTTAAACCACCTAAAGACACTTGTTCTCACATATTGGTTTAATTTAATGAAAAGCATGGCTATTGTACTCTAAAACTCACTTTTTAACATTTTTTATTTCTTCTTGACATTTCAATATTATATCTAAATATCACGACGTATCTAGTGCATAATAATAAATACAACTTTTTAAGTGAAAATAAAGGAAAATGAAAGAATTGGCCATGTTTCCATATTATTGTTGATTTATTTTAGCATACATCTAAGTATCATTTAGTGTATAGTGTGTAATTATAAATACAAGTTTTTAAAGAGAAAATAGATGAAAAATGAAAAATAGAGAATCATTCATTTAAATAGCAAAGTTGTGTATTAAAATACTAAGTGATAAGTAGATAAAGGTACAAAGGATGACCTATCAATTTATTCAAGAGATAGTTCCTCGTCAATTTCAATAGTGTTATTATTCACTAACACAATCACATAAGTAAAAATGGTTGATATATGTTGATTGGTGTCATTAGTTTTGAAAGGTAGAAAATGGTGTCGATTGACATATATCAACTACTTTTACTTATATGGTTGTGCTAGTTGATGGTCTACATGCATGGGGAGGATTAGTAGGTTTTTGAATTAAAATAAAAATATTATTAATAGTGAACATGGATGACCATGTTGAACATGGTTCGCCATGTTGACCATGACCATGATTGACTGTATTGACTATGGTTGACCATGAGTATGGTTGGACATGGTTTCCCATGATCTTAGTTGACCATGATTGTAACAATGGTTGACCATGAAAATGACCAAGGTTGACCTTGACCATCATTGACTATGGTTGACTGTAATTGACCACGACCATGATTATGATTGACTATAATTAACCATGACCATGACTATGGTTGACTATTCATGGTTGACTTGGTTAACCACAACTAAATATGGTTGACCATGAAAAGGACCAAGGTTGACCTTAACCATGCTTCACTATGGTTGACCATGAAAAGGACCAAGGTTGACATTGACCATGGTTGACTATGGTTGACCATGACCATGACTATGGTTGACCATTCATGGTTGAACATGACCATGACTATGACTATGGTTGACCACAAATGACCATGACTATGGTTGACCTTTCATGGTTGAACATGACCATGACTATGACTATGGTTGACCACAAATNGACCATGACCATGCCTATGGTTGAATATGGTTGAAATTGACCATGGTTGACTATTGTTAACCTTGGTTGATCCTAGTTGTCCATGGTTGACCATGACCATGACCAAGACCATGGTTGTCTATGGTTAATCATGACCATGATTGATTATGGTTGACCGTGGTTGAAAATGATTGTCCATGGTTGACCACGGTTGATAACAGTTGACCACGACCATGGTTGACTATGACTATGGTTGACCTTTCCCATAGTTGACTATGGATATCCATTATTGACCTTAACCTTAACTATTGTTGACCATGACCGTGACCTTGACTATGGTTCATAACTATGGTTGACCATGACCATAACTATGGTTGACCATGTTTGACCTTGACCAAAACTATGCTTAACCATGGTTGAAAATGATTGACCATGGTTGACCTTAACGATGACTATGGGTGATCATGAACTTGATCATGGTTGATCTTAACCTAGGCCATGGTTGACCTTTGAACTAAATCGTAGTTGACTATGGTTGACCATGTTTGACCTCAACCATGACTATGGTTATGAACATGGTTGATAAGGGTTGATTATGGTTGACCATGCCCATGGTTGACTATGATAGACCATGGTTGAGCTTGGTAGATTGTGTGGAGACAACTATAGTAGACCATGTTGATTATGTTTAACCATGGTTTACCATGGAAATGTCACATTGTGATGTTCATCACGATGGACTTATGTTGAGTTGCTACATTCTTAATGATTGTGTCAAAATTTGATGTCTACCAATAGTTATGTCATATTGTGACATCTTTCATGGGTTATGTAGGCTTCTGATGTTCCCTAATCATTATTTCACATTGTGACGTTCATTAATTGTCATGATACATCACAACATTGATCTTCATTGTGTTATGTCAAATTAATTCATTCCTCAATGTTTACATCACATTGTGATGTTTGTATTCATTATGTTATGTCGGATCACTTCATTCCTCATTACATTACATTACAACATTCATTAAGGGTTATGTCACCTTCCAACATTCCTTAGGGGTTGTATTTCAATGCTATGTTCCCAAATGGTCATGAATCATTGTGATAGTCATTTTGGGCAGCTTATATGGAATTGTTATGTTCCTCAATTGTTATGTCACATAACGACATTCGTTAATGGTTATGTCACACTTATGATCTTCCTAATGCCTATGTTGCATTGTGATGTTCATACTGGTGGAATTACGTTGAATTGTATTGTTTTTTAAGGGTTGTGTTACCCAATGGTAATCTAGAATTGCAACATTTATCTTGGATGACTTATGTCAAATTGTTGTGTTAGTTAATAGTTATCTCACAACCTGATGTTCCTTAAGGGTCAGAATAGATTGTGATGTTCCTTAATGGTTATTTCATATAGCAATGTTTATCATGGTTCACCTATTTTTTCCATGTTACACCACCTAGGGAAAACCACCAACTACATCCCCTCATTTTGAGGATGGTGCCCAAGGTAAACCCTAGAATATTTAGGGCACAAGGATGATCAACAACAAGAATAGAAACAATTACAACAATATACTCAATGTGAGCTAACATGTCACTAATGGGAATATAACCTAGGTGGGGAGGATAAATCTCCATTTTTTCACATTGCAACCTTTCACAGGACTTATGTCAAATGTCACGTAGATTTGTATTCGTCACATTGTGATGCTGAGTTATGTTAGTCACATTGCGACTTTGGAATTTATTCTTCACATTGTAACATTAGGTTATCTTCATCACACTACAAAATTCATCAAGGGATATTGTATTGCAACATTTGTCAAGGGTTATGTTGGATTGTGATGTTCATCAAAGGATTATGTTTGACACTTTGTGATGTTGGGTTATGTTCATCACATTGCAATCTTGGGTTATGCTCATCGCACTTCGATGTTCATGAAGGGTTTTATTGGATTGCATCACATTACGACATTTTTCAAAGGTTATGTTGGGTTGCAATGTCAAGGGTTATGTTAGATTGCGACATTGATTGAGGGATATATTGGAGTGCGAATTTTTTCCAAGGTTACATTGGATTGTGACGTTTTTCAAGAGATTATCCTTAACTTTCATCACATTATGACATTGTTGAACGAATATGTTTGATTGCGATGTTCATGAAGGGTTATGTTGGATTATGAAATTTCTTACGAGTTTTGCTGGATTGCAAAATTTCTATAGGGTTTTGTTTTAGTGAGATGTTCGTTATTGGTCATGATGAATTTTCATGTTCATCTTCATTGACTTATAAGGAAATTTTATGTTCACCAATAGTTATGTTGCATTGTGACATTCTAGAAGGGTTAGATTAAGTTGAATTGTGATGTTACCCAATGATTATGTCACACTGTGACATTCATCTACATCGTGTTATGTCAAATTGCTACATTTATCTATTATTACATTACATTTTGATGTTTATTATAATCCTTTATTTTATATACTTGTGGCACCCTTATCCTTTCAACAACTATACTATCATGGGAGCAAATAATTTAATATCACTTTTTGTCTTTCATTAATCCATAACTATGACTTAAGGTGAATGAAAAACACTGTTGTCCAAGCATGGAAGTAGCACGTTGAATTATAATTCTATATTTTATGTACTTGCACCACCCTCATCCTCTTAATATATGTACTTTGATGGAACCATTATATTATATTTTTAAAATGGACTTAATTTTTAACTTGGTCCCTTATCCTCTCAATATGTGTACTTTGATGGAACAATTATATTATATTTTTAAAATGGATTTAATTTCTAACTTGGTTTATTTCATACCTATAAACATAGGTCAGAAATAACATTCTTTCACAAATTATTCATTTCATTTTTATTTTAGTGGTTGATATTTAATTACAATTATCAAATTCATTTTTTATAGAGTTATGTAGTAATCTATATTATGTATTAGTTATGTTAACATTTTTTTAAATATTGAAAACCCATATTTATTCATACTCATTAAGATATTTGTTTTTAATTTATAATAAAAATTTATAATATTATTATTGTTTATTAAAATATTTAATTTGTTTTCAATTTTTTATAAAATCATACAAAAATATTTTATTTCTATTTTACACAAAGTAATTTTCACTACTAAAACCTTATTATAGAAAGCAACACAAACAACAATGTTTTTATAAACATAAATAAAAAAGATAACTACAAACTTTTAAAAATCATAAATCACACATAATTCCTTTTTCATTATCAAATGTGTTTTTAAATGTCCTTCATTTCACTTCACTTTTTTCACTTAATATCTCTAAAAGTCTTGCGATATGGGTAGATCAAAAAGACATTCGCCTAAAGGGCTAGGGGGAATAATAGAGAAAACATATCTATTCTTCCCGCCTATGTTTTCTCTATTAGTCCCCCACCCCCATTATATTTTATCTATTATTCCTCCTACCTATGTTTTCTCTATTATTCCCCAACCCCCACCCTCACCCTCACCCTCATATAATGTGTTTTTAAATGTACTTCATTTTACTTCATTTTTCCTTTAATCAGAGAAATGAAAAAACATGGACACATATCAATTATGTTTATAAATCCTTATATATGTTGATATGTTTGCCGTATTCTTTAGGGCTTCATTCCTACATAAATTTGTCCAATATTATAGTATAAGATTAATTTTATAGATATTAATATATTTCTACTTCATATATATAAATGTAAAACATAAACTTAATCTTATAAGATTATATAATAAAATTATTATTTATAAAATTATATAATAAAATTACATAATAAAAAAATTATATTTGTTTATGATTATTTATGTTAATATCATTTTATTAAAGTAAAATTTAATAAAATAAATAATTCCAAAATCATATAATAATATTAAATTTATTATATAATAAAATTTTTAATTCATAATAACATTAAAATTATAAGATTATATAATAAAATTATTATTTATAAAATTATATATTAAAATTACATAATAATAAGATTATATTTGTTTACGATTATTTATGTTAATATCATTTTATTAAAATAAAATTTAATAAAATAAATTTCCCCAAAATTATATAATAATATTAAATTTATTACATAATAAACTTTTAAATTCATAATAACATTAAATTTATCATATATGAAATTTGAAAAAACAAATGCTTTGGAGTGGTGAGGGATTAAAAATAAAAAACCTAAATTATAGTTATTTATTTAAATATATAATAAAACTTGGTTATAATTTGAAAACCAAGTTAGACATAGTGTTACTTGTAAAATTACGCAAATTGTGTTACCTCCATCTATAAAATAGAAGTTAACTTCAATATATTAAATAATATAAAAAAAAATTACTTTAATATATTAAATAATACCAATGTAGGGTGAGGATGTGATCTATATCCATGGCAAAACATTTTTCTTTATAACTTTTAAAGATATAAAGAAAGAACACTGAAAGTAATATTTGATGCTCAATGTCCCTCCATGTTCTGACTTCAACAAGTTGTGACTTCTATCATTTTTTAGACCATTATAGTGAAGTAATTTAAATTCTATACGTTTTAACATTAAATCAACTTTTCTTTCTCCTCAACTTAAAAGTCGTTCCAAATCACCTTTAGACATGTTCACAATAGGTAATGAGCCCAAATATCTTGCAAATATTTACATTATCAAAATAGATTGAAAAAGCAAATGGAAATTAATAAATAATGTTATGAAAAATTAATCCGTATCGAAACAACTTGGAAGCATACATCCAAACGTGATAGATTCATCGAACGAATCGTTAACATTTACTTAAGCATATATTTACTTAAGTTTCGGTTTGTGTTGGATTTAGTGCACAGCTTCCATTCTTGTGGTTGCATGCCTTTGACGCGTTCGAGTGATTGCATACCTTAGTAGTAGCTATTCTAAAGCCAAAGGTAAACTTCGATGGCATTATGTTCTGTCAACGAGTTCTGTCCATCAATGCAATTATGATCCTCAGGAAAAAGTGTAGTTCAATGGAGAGTTGTTGCTTATCTTGATTTGAAACTGCTGCATCGAGACACTAAAGAAAATATATATTGAGAAAATATATATTGAGGAAAAAGCATGGGCTTGTACGACACATAAGAACTTGTATAAGTCCAAGGTTTCGACTGTGTCGATCCTTTTGCAATGTGATTTCTCTGTTGAGTGAATAAATAAAGGAGCATGTCCCCCATGGTAAAGGGATGAAGTGATACCTTCTTATTATATGTCATAGGCATGCACCTATGATACCCATTACTTCATCCAACATCTTTCCTAACATTCGTTCTTGTGCAATAGCTTCTTGCTTCAACACCTCGTGTTGGGAGATCTGACTTATTAAGGGATTCCTTAGAATGAAAAGTCCTAAAGAGCTTCTCGACGTTACCTTTGTTTTTGGTGTTAGGTCTTGATCCTCAATGAATGGGTCTGGATCCTCAATTGGTGGGTTAATAGCTCCTTCAATGGGTCATTATTCATGGTATGTCTGGTTGACTGGTGGATTGGCTCGCTGATGTTGGTGGATGGAATGTGGTTTATGGGCTAGAGCAATAGGACATGGTTCCTTGTATGCCTGGCTGACGCACCTTGATGATATGTGATAAGCATATTCAAACAAGCATCTCCCTCTAGCGAGGGGATTCCTATTCATGGTTCTGGGTCGACAAAATAAATCGAATTGACTGGGGTAGGAAGGGATGTTGCTTCCACTAGCGTTGGACTCTAATGAATGCAACAAAACTCTTGCTTTATTTGGCTTCGCCCTTACACCTAAAGAATATAAAACTTGTACTGCTTGCAAGTTTACTTATATAGGGGGTGGGTCTTTATCTCGATTTGGTAAAGCCTGTAGAAATACTAGCAGTGAGTTTGGAGAAAAACTCTTGCTTTATTTGGCTTTGCCCTTACACCTGAAGGATATAAAATTGGTACTACTTGCAAGTTTACTTGTAAGGGGGTGGGTCTTTATCTCGATTTGGTAAAACTTGTAGAAATGCTAGCAGTGAATCAATAAACTGTGTTGTAATAGATCGTGTTTATTGGGATAGACGAGGGATGTCATACTTTCCATATGGTCTGTTATGGGACTCCCTTTGGGAATATCTTGGTTAGGAACAGTCCAAATTGTCACAATTTAGAGGTATTTCTATAGTGGATATCATTTTTTATATACATATCAAAAATACCAGTGCGAAAGAAAAATCACAGGCCTCACAGTGAAAAGAAAATCTTCTCTCGACTTCATCTCTCAATACAGTTCTTACCTGCACGCATTCATCATATATAATGCAGTTCTTACTTGCACATTCATCATATATATTATCCCTGGTATTTGATAATTGTCCATGCTCACTTTCATACATTCATCATGTATAATATCCCTATTATTTGTAATTATCCTCGGTGGAAAAATGCGATGTATGAAGTACTTTCTTCAGAATGATCCAACAAAACCCTTTCTACATGGAGGGGTTGTGAGTGAGCCAATATATTTGTGGTATTTTTTACTTCCTAGCTTTATATTCTTAGGATATACAACACCCAAATCTTTCCCTACCCCTCGTTCCATATCATAGCTGAGGGATGCCATTTTATTCATTATTTTTCATTAACTAGACATTAATATTAAAATTTAATCCAATATCTCTCATGAACTCAATCGTTGTTACTAAACAAAGCAATTGTTGAAATACCCTTTTATTTTTTGCTTCCTAGCTTTATATGCTTAGGATATACAAAACCCAAATATTTCTCTACCGATGGTTCCATATCATGGCTTATGGATGCCATTCCATTCATCAACTGGACATTAATATTAACATTTAATCTAGTATCTCAGTAACTCAATCATTGTTTCCTAAGATTCCTAACATTGAACAAAGCTATTATTAAATACCTCTCCAAGGAATGTATCRTGTCTTACGTAATAACAACCAAGGAATCTCTCTTCCTTTAGCTTTCGATATGGTGAGGGAATGCAGAATGGGATAGAGCATCCATTGTGYAGTGCATGTAGAGGCGGTGAAGACAATAGAATGCATTGACTACAATGTAACCCTRTAAGGTAACCAATGRTATAATTTAGTTTTAATAATTTTTTAAATGAATTATAAAATCTGATATATAATATTTTCTYATATCAAGATTATTTAGTCTCATCAATATGATCAATATGGTRTGATCCAATCACAAAATGTAAATAAATTTTTTGAAATTAAGAAAAAAGATTTGGTATTTTAATAAAAAGAAATTAATAAAAAATAGGACATAACATTAATAAGATATGTAAAAAGWGTATCAAAACATACCTATTAATATCTCATAACCCACTAACTAATAAAGAGTTGACTTCGTACCGAAARCTATAGTCCCTTGGTTGGGCACAAATTAATAAGAAAAAGGGAAATGCACGAAATTTTATATATATATATATATATATATATATATATATWWAACCAATTAAATATTAAACATTAAACATATATTATATCAAAGAGATATCTACATCAAAATTATACACATTAAATATATCAGAGCGTCGAAGCATATTAATTTCAAGATATTTTTATGGAAAAGATCGAAACTCACTCATAACATAGGTAAGACAAATTCTCTCATACATTCACTGAATTATTTTTCTTGAAACAAGTTACAATTTATAGAGAGAATCTAGATAAACATCCTCACATAGTGGATCTAAATTATCTAGGAGATTAACACCTACTTGACAACTGCATTTCACCTATGTGATAACTTCATTTCTATATTTTAATCTACCAGTCCCCCTTAATATAGAAATGTATTTCTTACAACACTTAACTTATCTTTACAAATTTCAAATTTCAAATTTCAAATTTCTCCTTTTCGAGAGGCTTTGTAAAAATGTTTGTCACATTATCATTTGTATTGCAATATACCAAGTTGACTTCCTTTGATTGTATTTTCTCTCTTATAAAATGATGGTGTGTCTCAATATGCTTTGATTTGACATGATACAGTGGATTGTTTTCCAGAACTTTGGTTATCACATTTGATAAATATTGGTACGTTTTGTTTCTCTCCCGCATCTTCAAGAATTTTCCTCAACCAAATTGCCTCACACATGGCACTGCATAAAGATTTGTACTCAGCTTCAGTGGATGATAAAGAAATAGTTGTTTTCTTCTTGCTTCTCCATGACACGATCCTGAATCCAATTTTGAATGCATAGCCTATGGTTGAATTCCTATCATCGAGATCCCTTGCCCAATCTGAATTTGAAGAACCTATCAACTTAACCTTAAAATCATCAGTATATTAAATACCAAAATTAATAGCTCCTTTCAAATATCAAAGGACTCTCTTTGTTTCTTTCGAGTGACTATCATGAGGCTTAACAATGAATTGACTAAATATGCAATGTCTAGCCTCGTTGTAGTTAGATAATTCATTATACTTCCCACCAACTATCGATAGAAGGTACCATTCATTTCTTTAGTCTCATCATCATTGTTGAGTGTAATATTCTATTCTAATGGAGTACACATTGGTTTACATTAACTCATATTAAATATTTTAATTAACTCCATTGTATACTTTCTTTGTGTGATTAGTGTTGGATAGGAATTTTGGCTAAGTTTTTGGATCTACGCTAGAATAATTCAAAGAAGAAAATGAAGACCAAAGTGCGTGACAACAACGTACTTTAAGGAGCTAAAGCACACGACGGAAGGATGTGTAACGAAGAAGTGTGCAAGAGGCGGAAAATGGTTATAGACCATTGGACATTTTGTCCACTTTGTAACATGCTTAGCCCTATTTTGATGTATAAATATGTAAAGGTTTTTTTAGTAGAGAGGTTTGATATTTTCGAGGGTTCGACATGTGAGAAGTTCTTAGGAATTTTGGGGTAAGTTGATTCGAGCGTTGGAAGAAGTTTTGAGATATGACTGAGGAGTGAAGCTTGCACTGCAACAGAACGTCTAGGCAGGTTTGGGTAATGTTATTGTTGCATATTTTGTAGCGCAGTGCGCATATGTAAGAGAATTATCAATGAATAATAAAAGAAGCTAGTTGTTTTGGATGTATCCAAAGTTGGGTGAACCACGTTAAACATGTGTGTTGTGACATGTTGTGTTTTTGTTTTATGATGTTTATTTTTATGGTCCGATGATGATATATGTTGAATCTATTGCTCATAGATGATGTTATAATGTCGTGCACTGAAGTATCTAGTAATTGAATGAATGTTAAGTGGGAGAATGTCAGGCATAAAATATATTGAGTGTTAAGTAATTGTTAAGTAATGGAAACTGCACAAATGAGTAAATGATCGTAAGAACATGAAGAGTGTCTCACTTACCCTCATCACTGTAGAACCTTGGTTCTTGTAGACGCTCTAGGTTCCTTGGGTGAGACTTCACTTTCTTATAGGTGATGTTGAAAGGGGTGGTTTCTAAGGGTTGTGTTGGTATATTGATGATTAACCCTGGGTCTTCCCACTACGCACCAACAAATGGTTCTGTTGTCGGGACTGGGAACTGTAATTTAGGGGAATGTTTTGGAGGTTGAATGAGGAGAACATCGAATGGATAGAAACGAAGCAGTGAGAATTTTCCAAAGAAAATAATAGGAACCCACGACTCAACAAAAAAAAGTGGTTAAAAAGGTATGTATTCACATATCTTCATGAAATATTATTTGGTGAATTTCCGATAATTTTGAAAAAATGGTTAGAAATATTAGTGGAGAATGTTAGGAGATATCGAGATGAGGGTTCGAGAAAATGGACTCTCGATATGATCAGAAAGTTAAATACATTAAGTAATAAGATTTCTCATGCGGTTGATTTCTAGCTGAATAGTATATTGAGGGGTTACATTACAAAATTTGTGATAGATTGTACACAGTCTTATAGTGTCGTAGAGAGGGACGTTTTCAAGGGTCTACATGAAATATGTTTGAGCACACTGTCTACTTGGAAAAAAATGTTCTTGTGTGACAATAATGTCATGAATATGGATTATGATTGCTAGGAGCCTTCGCGCACATAGGAGAACTAGGGGATGAGCAGAGGATTGTATGAGAGTGGAAGGATGCGTAAGGATCAGATGGATTGAGGATTCCGAGAGAGGAAGACATTGACTCACACAGAGATATTGGAGTATTTCACTATGGGAAAAGGTTTAGGTATAGTAAGAAGGATATTGTGGCTGACAGAGAAGAGAAGCACATATTATTTGAGAAAAGAGACCCATGTGTTGTATTTCAAATCACATTGTATGGAGAAAGGAAAGATAAAGAAAAGGATCCTCAGTACAACCTAATAGAATAAGTAAGTCAATCTTAGATAATAATTTGTGTTGAACCCACGATCTTGTGTGCATCACCAAGATCTGAAGCAGAAACCAGAACATTGTTGAGAGAAATTGTAATTAGTGGAGGAAATAAGAAAAATAGCTAGAATAGTGGAAGTAGCACAGCGAATCAGAGTCATCTAGCATCACCAAGGGTAATTGCTACACCAAATAAAATGGCAAGGATGGATCATACACTAAGAATGCCTGAATTCCAGGGAACGGGGTCGAAGGACCCTGAGCAACACTTGTTTTTGTGTGACACAATATGGACTGCGAAGAATGTCCAAGACGAGGCAACAAATATCGCAAAGTTAGCCACGAAATTCAGAGGTCGTACACTACTATGGTATATGAAGTACTAGAATACTACACTGACCGGACAATCAAGAACTTTGGCATATATTGGACAAGCGTTGTTAAAGGAATTCAGGAAGACGAAATTTGAATCGCAATATATCACAGAGCTAAAAGAGATTAAGTACATAATGATATAATGTGGGATTACGACCAAAGATTTAAAGATGTGATGGGTATATTGATATTTTAGTTTCCTGATGAACAAGATTGAGAATGATTTATTGCAGGTCTATTATGCCACATTCGTTGTCCACTAACACAACAGAAGGTCATGTCGCAACTAGAAGCATTGGAAATCGCGATGAAGTTGGAAATATATCCTATAGGAGATGGAGCATGTATGTCATAGGTACAGTCATATTTGGTTGCATTACGAATTCAATTGTTAGAGATAATGAAGAAAAAGGAAAAGCATGAACCCATTTGGTGCATAACATGTAAGGCAAAGGGCCATTGAAAGGAAGAATGTCCAACATCCATGCAATATATGGACATAGGAGAATTGAACCCATTAGAAGGAGGAGTAGGATATTGTGAGATATGTAAGACATGGGGACATCATCTGAATGCTTGTCCATTACTATAGAAGTACCAATGGTCACCCATAAAATTGTTTTGTAATTTTTTCAAATCAGTAGGACACGATGAGAAAGATTGTCACGCATTCAACTTAATGAAAGAGCACACTTCATATGCATAAAGAATCCAATAATAAAATGTCACATTAAAAGGAGGAGTTCCACAGTACAATAATCTGAGAGGTTTCAACTAGGATGGATGAGGAGGATATGATAGAGGTTGAGGATGTCAAGGATTTGGTCGAGGAGGAAGAGGATCAATAATTTGTTATAACTGCAACCAACCAGGACATTTAGTGAGAGATTTATTGAATACTTGCACGAAGTGAACGTATTACAAAAAATTGGATCATGTGGCATAAGAATTGTCTTAAATGATAGCAAAGTGGCATGATAGAGAGAGACAAAATCAAGAACAGAATTAGAACCACAACCTGCAGATGATAACAGCCAAGGAGTGCAACGATCAACCAAAAGTAGCAGCCATTATGCGTGGAGGAATGAGGACTGGACCATATGTGATGGAAAAAGGAAAATGGGTTGAGAAATGGATAAGGAAAGAAGTTGAACCTACACCAACATTCAATCTGTAGAAAGAAAAAAAGAGACCTATCAACAAGCGAGGAAGGAGATACTAGGACCATACTGGATTGCATAAACGTCAAGGACACCACTAGTATATGATATTTCATGAGTATATGATCGCACCATTCCAGAAAGGCCAATCGAAAAGGTAAATACTTTGAAATAATTTCTAACGAGTTATTTAGAGTTGATGCAAGATGAAACAATCTTGAATGCACTGCGCAAAATGGTTGATCAGTGTACACAAGACGGAGCAATACCTATGACACAGAGAGCAGTGAACCAGGTCATGCGTAAGAAGAGGACAAATAGAGAGTTCATATTAAGTGCACAGATAGGATAATATGGCATGGACAATGTCATCTTGTACTTAGGATCAAATGCCAATGTTCTTCCAAGACAGGCGTGGGATACCATGGGTAAACCGAAGCTAGTTTGGTCAACTGTTTAGTTGAGGTTGGCCAACCAACATAAGATAATACTAATCATGAGACTTGCAGGAGTACTTCTTAACATAGATGGAGTGTGAAACGTAGCTGACTTCGAGGTTATTGAGATAATGGATAACATTCAGTTGTATCCAACACTATTTAGGTTGGATTGGGCCTTTGACAATCATGTGATTATTAACTTAAACAAAAGAGAAATTATTTTTGAAGGAGGAGGCTTAAAGCTCATTGCACCATTAGACCCTATGGAGGAAAGAAGGTATGTATATATAGAGAGAAAGGAAATTGATGATTCAGGTGGATCGCGGTGGCCACCCACCTTTTCCGACTGGCTCAAAACAATTTTCTGGCAATTTTGGCAATTTACTATCTTTAGTAAGTTTTAACTTCCGGGGCCATTTTGAGGGCTTAAATGAAGGTTTTTTGAGATCTAGGTTCTCAATGATATTTGAAGGCATGATTGAGCCCCCAAAATGAATGTCCTCAACGATACCTTTCCAATGAATTATCATACGACTAAAATGAAGATCGTATGCACAAGTTACGACCCCGGGAAGTTGATGTACTAACTTACCCAAACAGAGCCCACATGACTTTTGGAGCTTCATCTCCTAGGGTTAGGTTTTTGGATGTCTAGGGTTTTTGTAATTCCTTCTTATTTTAAAAAGGCCTTCAGAGCCTCATTGTAATCATCTTCTTGTGAATGCGAGTATCCGTCACATCTCTTCTTAGAGATAAGATGCCACCATTCTAGCGAGTCTTTCACTATGTATTTTTACAGTCTCTGTACATTTCTTTCATTAATAGAAATTGTGTATTATTGTATATCTATCTTTATGGTTTCATATCTGATACATTTCTATTATATTATTGAATATCTATGATATCTCTGTGCATTTCCTTATTATATCTCTGATCTCATTTCGTGCCGAAAATAATTCGGATCAATTGATAACTTGTAAAATATGATAACCCGCATGGATGACTACATCAATCCCACTACATATGGTGTTCTTATTTGGATAAGCATAAGCTATTGCGCATCGAACTCAGAGGAATGAATTAAACATTGGCAGAACAAGTTGCACGATGTATCAACTAGAAGATGTGCTCGCATTACTCACTATTTTTGTTGGATTGGAACAAAGGTACGTGATACACCAAAGTTTGAGGGATTAACTCAGGTAAGTTATTTTTTCAATGAATTTTACTTAGATATACCTGAACACCAAATATTATTAGCATTATATGTTTCACAAAGAGAAACCCCAGTGAGACGATGGGAAACACACAAGGAAGGGATAGAGGATTGGAAACATTGTAAAAGTATGATGCACATCAAATTTGGAGCAGAAGAAATTATGCACAAGTATACAAGAATGAGAAGTTCAATAGATAACATTGCACAATGTATTGCAACTTGGATATAGATGCCAAAGAATGAATGGATCCACATGTTCATACATACACTGGATATAGTTCCCTATAACTGGTACCTATAGCTAGAAGTGTGCAGAGGGACAATAAACTGGGAAGATCTCATCCATAAGTTTAGGGTAAGATTTAATTTTGAAGTTGAATCAACTTTAGTAGATGTAGCTCTGCATGTCATTAGGTGTAAGATTTTTATAAAAGAAGGTCATATAGAAATAACACCTGCATGTAGTGCATACATATATTTTGTGTCAATCCATTAACTATTAGAATGTTATAACATTACTGGAGAAGATCAAGAGTATGAGTATCCCAGAAATGTACAGGTACCAGAGATTGAAGGTGAACGCAACGTAGTAGGTCTAGAACTTGAATCCAATGCATATGAGAAGCCATTAAGAGTGTGCAAAGTGAACATTGGCATGAAGGAGAAACCAAATTTCATGAACATTGGTGATTATTGGAATGATGAGACTGTGGAAAATATTGCAGACCTATTGTGCGAATATGAAGATATATTTTCGACGACCTTTTTAGAGACAAAGGGAATAGCTGGAGAATTGGGAGAAATGAAGATCCTGTTAAAACCAGACACTAAACCAGTAAGACAAAGACCTTACAGATTGAATCTAAAGTACAAGGAAAAAGTAAAAGCAGAGCTTGACATAATGATAGAAGCCAGTATCATTGATCTCGTCGGATACTTTGAATGGATAAGTCCAATTATGGTTCAAGATATGAAAAAAGGGGGTTATTAGAATCTATGTCAACCTAAGGAAGTTGAACGATGCATGTTTGCATGTCCTGTTTCTAACCCCCTTTATAGACGAAGTGTTAAAAAACATAGGAGGGAAGGAGGTCTACTCGTTCACAGATGTATTTTCAGGATACCAACAGATAAATATTGTGCTAGAATAGATACACAAGATGACATTTGTGACAGAATGGGGAGGCTTTAAATACACAGTGATGTTGTTTGGGTTAAAGAATGCACTTGTTGTGTTTTCTAGAGTAGTTGTCGCAGCCTTTAAGGAGTTTATTCATAAATTTCTTGAAGTGTACTTAGATGATTGGACTGTATTTATCCTATTGAAATATCACATAGAAACTTTACAATTGATGATTGATAGATCTAGACAATATCATATTTCATTAAATTTGAAAAAATGTATTTTATGCACATCAATTGGGATATTGTTAGCTCATGTGGTACGCAAGCAGGGTTTATTGGTTTATCCTGCCAAGATAGTAGTTTTTGTCAATTTTCCATTGCTTGGATCAGTGTGATAGTTGAGAAAAAATTTGGGCCATAAAGGATATTACAGGAAATTTATTAAAGGCTATGTGCAAATTACAACTCCAATGGAAACGTTATTGAAGAAAGAATCCAGGTTTCGGTGGAATGAAAACTATCAGTAGGGTATGGACATATTGAAGTAGAATTTAGTAACCACACCCATTATGGTGCTCCCATATTGGTAGAAATAATTTCATGTTCATGTGCACGCATCATCGATAACCCTCAGTGCAATGTTAGCCTTGCCAGGAGAGGGAGAGTTAGACCATCCAATTGATTTTGCTAGCAGGAAGTTCTCGACTGTTGAGAAGAATTACATGACAACAGAAAGGGGAGGCTTGGAAATGGTTTATTCCTTGCATAAGTTCAAGAACTATTTGTTGGGGTCTCATTTCAAGATGTATACAGACCACTCTGCACTCAAATATCTAGTGAACAAGGCAATGTTGGGGGGGATAATTTTCTTATGGGAAATTGAATGCAGGACCAGACCATTTGTCATGAATATTTGTAGGAGAAGATGTAGGGAACCTAGACGATAGTTTACCAGATGTTCATTTATTCTCAGTGCATATGGTAGATGACCACTTTCCAAAAATTGTCCTATATTTGATCACAGGAGTGGATCCATCTGATATGACATAAAAAAAAAGAATCAATTAGTGGTTAAAGCAGTGGATTATCATTTGATTGCAAGAATATTATATAATTAGGTGAATATGGGACACTGCCACATTGTGTGTTGGAACATGAGAGAATAATAATCTTAAAAGAGGTGCACGATGGAATTGAAAGAGGACATTATGCAGGAAAGGATACAACATAGAAGATCTTGCATGTAGGCCCACCTTCCATAAGGACGCAAAGGAATATTGTCGGATCTGCCACATTTTCTAGAGAGTAGGAAGACCATCATGAGGGGATGGGATTCCTTTGAATACACAATTCACCTTGCAAACATTTGACGAATGGGCAATGGATTTTGTCAGACTAATTAACGCACTAGCGAGGAGATCAAAAGCTAGGTATATAATTACCACGACAGATTACTTGACACGATTCTTATTTGAGAACATAGTTACAAGGTTTGGGTGTCCAAAAGTACTTATGATGAATTAGGGGACTCACCTTTTGAAAAATAAAATTGCAGTGTTAACAGAAGAGTTCCATATTCAGTATCGAAAGAGCACTCCATATCACCTACAAGCTAATGGAACTGTGGAGGCCTTTAATAACATATTGGAGAATGCACCAAAAAAGGTTTGTAATGTAGGACAAGATGATTGGTACTTAAGGATTCCTGCAGTGCTTTGGTCTTATTAAACTACCTACAAGAAGATGACAAGTCATAAACCCTTTAGATTAGAGTATGGTCAAGAAGAAGCATGCCAACGAAATTTATTATACCAACTCTGCAAATTGTTGCGATGGTAGATCTTACGAATTTTGGCATAGTAGAAGAAAGAATATCACAGTTATTGATATTAGAGGAAGATCGATTTGTTGCAGGGTTCCATCAAAAACTATAGAAGGAACATGAGAATACATGGAATGATAGACACATCAAGAAGTAGAGGTTATAGGCAGGAGATCTAGTACTTCTCTATGACAATAAGGTCTTAAAACACCCAAGAAATTTGAGGATGCGCTAGCTAGGGCCATATGTGATCAGATATGTGACTAATACAAGTGTTGTTCAACTAAAAAAATTAGATGGACAAGTCATGGACCGATTAGTAAATGGGAGTTGGATGAAACTATACATAGACGATCATCCTTCTGTGCACTAGGAGAGATACAAAAACTAATTTGTATCATAGTGTACTATAGAACGAAAAGGATGAAAAATAAAGAAAAAGAAAGTAAAACAGGAAAAAGAAAGAAAATGGTTCAAGAAAGAAATCGAAAGTTGCATAAATCCAAGAAGTTAATATTAGCAGATAAAAAGGAAAAGCAGGTAAATGTCATTGAAGAGAAAGACCCAATTAGAAGAGTGCATAGATGAAGGAATAAAGACTACGGAGAGCGAGGAGATTGCACAGAGAGAAGAGTCTGTGCAGAGAGAATCGATTGCACAGATGACAACTTAGACAATTTAAGACAATCCATGATAGGACCTGTAGTAAAGATATACCATGATAGGGAAGTAGCAGCATTGTGTAGAAATAAATACAGATTGGCCAAAATATATTGATAGATTGCATAATCGAATGAAGAATTCACCGAAGATACAGAGTTTATGGAGCATTAAAGTAGGTAATGAATGACAACCACTAGTGGATTGGATGAAAATTTCAGGCGCAAAGGGAATCTGTACCTGGAGATGGAGTATAAAGAAAGCATAGGGGTCGACAAGGGAAGATTATTTTCATTCATAATTTTCATAGAGAGTCGAAGTTACAGATCCGAATACCTGGAGTTTCAAAACCTGTTGGAGGTAGATATCAATTGTAGAGGAATATGGCACCAATGAAGGGAGCAACAGGTTCAACGTCAATATCAAAGAAACCACACAATTATCCCATAATGTCCACGGTAGTTGAAGAAACATAGTAGGAATCATCCTCAAAATAAATATTCCCTGGGGATTATATCCCTCCAAGAAATCCATCTGCCAAACATGTCCATTTAGAGAAGGATGCAAACTATCTGCTGGTGGAGCCACTAATTTCATAAGGAGTGATTATGGAAGGGGATATGGTAGGTCTGATACCTGTGTTAAAGTATGTCGACCATGAAATCACCAATGAGAATAAGTTTATTGATTTAGTACCTAAATTTTTTTCGATAAATTCCATTAGTTTTGGTAATCATATGATATTCATCGAGGCACGGATGTGGGCAAGGGGGTTACAAAAAGAAGGTCTTTTAAACCTATTCAATATACCCCATTTTGGATGGATCCAAGACATTAATGCATGTGTAAAGATGATTCTAAGTTGTGTGCATGGGGTATACATGTGATTACATAGTCCAGTTTCTATTGATACATATTTAATAGTGTTCATTATTGATCTTTCGTCACAAGGGGAGGACCCATCCTTGTTGTTTTTTTACAAAAAGAATGAAAAAACACTCATTGAGAGCATGAAGGAAAAATTCCATACATTCTGTGGACAATGCGGTTTGGATGTCACAAGCATATGTGACCTGATGGTAAGGTTTGTGATGCAAGGCTTATCCTATAAGTTGTTGAGAAAGAGAAGAAAATATCAAGTTCTAGTAGAAGTGATAGTGCTAATACAAATATGTGTATAGCATGTCCAAATGAACTAGGCAACATTCTTATTGAACCATTTTTTTATTAACTACGAGGAAGCGCGGGATAAGGGGACCAAGTTCCATTATTCCTAGTTACTGATTCTAATAGCACTATCAGTTTGGAGGGAGCCAGATGAAAGTCAGTTTTTGGGACTCAAAGAGAAGCTTTGTCTAGTTGTGTGGTATCAAAACCTATGGTATACTACACATAAGGCATGACATATGGATAGTAATGTCTAATTTTATATTTATAAGGAAACTATCAGGGACAACATCCAAAGGACACTGCACATACCAAATCAAGTGATCAAGGAATATAAGGTATTGGTGTGCTTTAAGGTAGGGCATCACCATATGTATGTAAAATAAAATAAGGACCTATATGAGCAATGGATGCCAGCACAATATAGATTGAAAGAAGAGGATGTTAATATTATGGTAACTGCGGGAGGTATTTACCCCCATGTGTGAACCTGATGAGAATAGAAGACTCCGAAAAGCAAGAGAAACCCTAATGAGTTGGCTAATAACCCTAGAAGCCTTGTCGTCTAATGAAGATAATTTGTATTAGGCTATTAGCCTCCAAGAGAAGAAGTTGGCCAGAATTAATAATAATATACTGAACAGACGCATACCCAGAAGGAGAAATCGACCCGAGCAAACTGGCATGATTACTATAAATACAGGGCACCAGTTCTCATTTGTCACATATCAGGATTGTAGTCTCCCAGTTGGTGCGCACTGCAGTTGTAGTCTGGTGCACAAGTTTGGAGGAGAGTTGCAGGTGCAGGTGCAACAACAACTAGTTTCAGTTTTTAGCTTGGATATCTCTTGGATAGGGTTTGGGACTATCTAATCAGTTTTTGTGATGCGCTATCCTTGGGGATTGATGCGCTACTCCTTGTTTGGCTATCTATCCTAGGGTTTTCTTCCAGAGGAATTCTCAGGTCAAGGTTAAGGTGCTCGGAGGGAGGCTTCAGCCTGTGGTTAGGTGATGAGGGTATCGTCAATGGTAAAACGAGCACACCATCTTCTATATTCTAATAGGTTATGGGCCCACACCCCTTCAGTCATCCTAAAATGCTGGAAGGAAACATAGCCGCTAGATATTGAGATCGTTGAGGAACTACCGCTAGGGTTACTAGCAGGAGCAACTTCCAAAAGCACTGCAGCTAGGGTTACCAACAGAAGCAGTTGCAAAAACCCTAAACCTCTTGTTGAGGAACCTTAACTGACAATATTGACCTAATCTCCATATAGATCAGTGCACCCTAGCCCAACACATCTGCTGGTACTCTCAGAAGGCCAAGACGTGAAGTTTGGATTTTTGGTCAAATCTAGGGTTTGACCAAGTTAGGCAAGCCATGATGAACTCTATGAAGTCTGAGAACAAGCTAGAAGGAGCCTCCAACTTCAGAGCATGGAAGACAAGGATTGATCTCATCCTTTCTAAGAATAACGTATTGGATATTGTGAAAGGAAAGATCGTGAAGCCAGAGTTTAAAGAAGGAGAAGAGAAGGAACCGCAGAACGTTGCAGCTATGGAGAAGTTCAAAGA
>JZKD02S0177700.1:311336-322287 GCA_000966675.3 Picea glauca
GAGGGTATCGTCAATGGTAAAATGAGCACACCATATTCTATATTATAACAGAGGAGATGGGACACATTATGGTTAATTGAGAAGATGAGTGGAATATTCCACCACTAGAGATAGGGCCATCAGAGAATCAAAACCCAAAAATACACGAGGTTGATGTTGGTGAAGAGCAAGGAGACACACTAGAAAAATGAGATGGTACCAGTGAAACAACACAACAGACAATATCGCTCCCCAAAAAGAAGCACAAAGAACCGGAAACATGGAAATACATACATCAATGGACAAAACACAAAGACGTCAAAGAAGTGGCTATCCAGGATTTAACATAGGAAGATTTGGAGAAGATAGGCAACCAAGTGAAACAAAACATTGAGGACGTTTTTTAGTGCGTAGCACAACAGTAGGAAGAGATGAATAGAGGCATGCATGAACATATGGATGGATTGCGACAACTACTAGAAGCAACAAACATCCCATCATAGCGACATACAGAGGAGGAACCAACAAAAAGAAATACCAAGACTCATGAAGAAGGGATATCAATATCCCAGTTCATAGAATTCGGAGGAGAATTAATATTGATTAAGCTAGAAAAAAGGGCAGTAGAGTTCCCTGCGACAGAGATGCAAGAATAGGGAAGGGAACTAGGTCACATTGACTTAGTGTTATCACAAGTGTCAATAGACGTATTGCAGGAATTACATATGAGAACAATGCAAGATATGAACTCGTGCATGGAGAAGACATCCATAGAGTTAGTGAAGGTCATGACAGAAAATGTCACATTAGAGATTGAATACAAAAAATTTAAACAGGAGTGCGATGAGGTTGTGCAGAAGGTTGAAATAGTGCAACAATAATTTGAGAAGGTATATCAAGAACTCCTAGAGGAACATATATAGAAGGAGGTCCAATTCTAATACCAAGTCAAGAATATAACTGAAACCATTCATGGCTTACATGCAAAAATAGTAGACCTGGAAGCGCATATGACACCAAGCAATCCACTTTAAGAGATAGATAAAAGGGAGAAAAATGTGACGACAGTGGTGGAAAGAATAAAGACTCTAGAAGTGGAATGTGCTTAGCTTTATATAGAGACTATGGGAATTTCGACACAACTCAATGAAGATAAGGAGCAATAGAAAATCAATAAGAAGATCCAAGCTACGCAAGAAAAGGTGCAAAAATTCAAAGACATGATGGGAACATTATCGCCAGCTGAGGTGGTAATAGCGAAGAATGAGAACAGAAAGATGTATTCATAAATGAATCAACTAAGGGAAGAGGATCAAGATCGTGCACAATAGATAGAAGTACTCCAGGATGAAGCATATAGAGTGACAACATCCTTAGCAACAACTTAAGGCATAATCAAATAGGAAGTTGCTAAAGGTGTCGAGAAGATGCAGGCTCGGGTCACTACAGAAACACTTGACCATATTTTGCATAAGGAAATGGATGTCAAGAAAAAGGCCATGACAGTGAAGGAGATGAGCCAAAGGTGGCTCAGGACCAACCACGGATGAGTGTTGGGGGGATATTGGATAGGAATTTTGGATAATTTTTGGGATCTGTTCCAGAATAATTCAAAGAAGAAAAAGTAGACCAGAGTGCGTCATGGGAGAAAAATTTAAGGATTTAAAGCGCACGAAATAAGGATGTGGGACAGATTAGCAGGAAAAAGGAATAAAATGGTTATAGACCATTGGAAATTTTGCCCGCTTTGTAACGGGCTTAGCCCTATTTTGATGTATACAAATGTGAGAATTTATTAGTACTTTTGTGTAAGTTGAGTTGAGGATTGGAAGAAGTATTGATGTATGAATGAGGACTGAAGCTCACACTACAACAGAATGGCTAGGAAGGTTTGGGTAATGTTATTGTTTCATATTTTGTAGTGCAGTGCGCAACTATAAGAGAATTATTAATGAATACTAAAATAATCCAACCATATTGGACATATCCCATGTTGGGCGAACCACACTAAAGTTGTGTGTTGTGATTTGTTGTATTTTCGTTTTATGATGTTTAATTTTATGGTGCAATGATGATATATGTTGAATGTATTTTTCATAAATGATGTGATAATATCGCGCACTAAAGTATCTAGTAATTAAATAAATTTTCAGTGGGAGAATATCGTGCATAGAACAGATTGAGTATTAAGTAACTATTAAGTAATGTAAATTGCGCACATGAATAAATGGTAGTAATAAAATGAAGAGTGTGTCACTTCCCATCATCACTACAGAAGCTTGGTTCCTGTAGCCCCTCTATATGCCTCAAGTGAGACTTGACTTGCTTGCAGGTGATGTTGAAAGGGCTGGTGTCTAAGGGTTTTGTTGGTATATTAATGATCAATCCCCAGTCTTCCCACTGTGCACCAACAATTAGTGTCTTTCCATTTTCTATCCATACCTCAAGGCCTAAACAATAATCCAATTGACCAAGGTATTTCATCCCAAATTCCTTTGAAACCAATATTTTGATTCCATCAATCAACTCATTAGCATTTTCTTTCATGATATGATCATCAACGTATAAAGAAATCAAAGAAATATGACCATTTCCATCCTTCTTCACATAAATATTTGGATCACCTTTGCTTTTAATAAAATCTTGTTGAAAGAAGAAAGTATTCATTTTCATATACCATGACCTTGGTGCATGTTTAATTCCATACACTGCCTTCTTTAACGTTCAAATAAGATGCCCCTGGCCCTACTTTACAAACCCCTCTAGTTTCACAAGATAAACCTCTTCCTTTATTTCTCCATTCATAAAATATGACTTAACATCCAACAGATGTAGTTTCCGATTATACTTACTAGCCATTGGAATAATTAATCTAATGGTATTCATCTTAGCTACATGTGAAAAAGTGTTTTCATAATCACTTCCTTTTTTTTTGGAATAACCCTTTGCAACCAATCTGGCTTTATACTTGTCTATACTACCATCAACATTAAATTTAGACTTGAACAACCATCTTCATCATATAGGGACTTTATTCTCAGGAAATTTTGTTAATTCCCATGTTTCATTCTTCATGATAAAATCATATTCTTCTTTCATGGAATCCATCCATTTTTTATGATATTTAGCTTGCTCAAAATTTAAGGGCTCCACTACATTCATAACTTCAGTCAATAATGCATAGTATTTATACCTAACAGGTGTATGATTTTATTGTGTTGATCTCCTTGGTGCTACACTACTTTGTGGAGTTCCTTCATCTCTTCTTTCGCTCTATGGAGTTCCTTCATCCCTTCTTGGTGAACTCTGGCTACTTGAGGTGTCGATGCTTCTTAAATATTCATCTTGAACATGTTCAATGTATTCTTCTTTGACACTTTCATCATTGTCATTAGCGATATGCCATACACCATTACTATTATTTTTTTACCTTCATTTGCATGTTCATGAAATAATACATCTCTTCTTGAAAAAACCTTATAGTCTTTGGCTCATACATTTTATATGCTTTGTAGTCAGTACAATAACCAATAACAATGCATTTTATTTCATTGGCATCAAGCTTTCTCCTATTTTCTTTAAGAACATAAGAGAATGTTTTTCTTCCAAAAATTCTTAGATGAATTATTACTAGTTTAAAGCCATAAATTTATTTAAAAAGATTTTTTTCTCTAAACTCTTTGTATGACTTCTATTTTTTCTTTAGAAGTAAGATTTTTCTTCAACCCAAAAACCATTATTAAGATTTTTACCTTTTATCATGTTGCAAGCACACTCAACCAAAATTCTTTTTTTTCCTCTCGGCTACTCCATTCTATTGAGTATGCGACACTATAAAATATTGTTGTATTCCATTGTATTTGAAATATTTGAAGAAATCCCTTGATTTTTATTCTCCTCCTTGATCCAGTCAAATAATTTTGATATACTTTCTTGTTTGTTTTTCCACCAAATTCTTAAATTCTTTAAAATACTAAAAAACATCACTTTTCTTGCTGATAAAATAGGCCCACGTATATCTAGTTCTATCATCAATAAAGATAAGGAAATAATATGCTCCACCAAGAGACCTTGTCTGCATAGGACCACACACATATGTGTGCACTAGCTCAACGATTTCTTGTTTCCTATGATTTTTATGTGTAGGAAACTCTTCCCTATGTTGTTTACCTAGTGCACACCCCTCACATGCAATATATTCATTCTTAATATTTGGAAGACCCTTCACCATTTATTTATTATGAGGTAAAATCAAATCATTATTTTTAATATGGCCATGCCTTTGATGCCATAAGTCTTCCTATGACATAGTTTTTCATTTCAATGCTTGACGATTCTTCCATATGACATCAAGCTTGTATAGTCCTCCAACATTGACCCCTGTTTCTACAACCTTGTAGCAATCTTTTATTTCCTTCAAAAAACATTTTCACTTAACAAATTCAACTTTTAAATTTTGATCTACAATAGTGGAAATTAAAATTAAATTATTCTTAATTCCGGGAACATGCATCACATTTTGTATTTGTTTCTCCTGACTGTTAGGCAACGTCACACAAATATATCCATAATATTTTATTTGATGCGATCTATCATATCCTAGATAGATATTAAAATCATTGTTGATCTCATGATAAGTTTCAAACCGATCCCTATTGTACGAAATATGAATTGAAGCACCATATTCAGTAAACCATGTATACAAATCATCGGTTTATGATGATAAAGTTGTTAGACAACTAAGAGGGGGGGGTGAATCAGTTGTTACTATGATTAAACAATTATGTCCATTTTAAACTCATTACATAACACTCAATTATGATCACAATAGTTCAGGGATGTAAGCAATAGAGTATTCAACATAAATCACAAACATGAAGTATACAGAAACAAATATTCCTGAGGAAACCCATAAAGGGAGAAAACCTCTTCTTCTTTGAATGATAGGCAGTATTTTTATGTTATGTACATCAACTATCTTTGAACACCAATGAAATATGAGGCTACCACCTCTATTTTACAAGATGCAACTTGTTGAGAACACCAACTCTCTAGTTTCACTAGAACCCACTAGAAGGAAGCACCAACTCCCTGAGTGTTCCAGCACCAACTGGATGGAAGCACCAACTTCCAGTCATACAGGAACCAAATTGTGAAAAAGAGAACAATAGTTCTCCCTTGCACCACCCTACCACCATGGTTTTTCTGGCTACAATCAGATGGAAACTACAACTACCTGTGTTCAATAACCCACTTGAAACTCTGAGGACAACAATCCTCCATAGCACCACTCTACCACCCTGAGATAAAAATATTTGCTTTCTGAAATTTATTACAGTGATACAGTATTTATCAATGGCTTACTAGTATAATCATTGTTCGGATACACTTATTTGCTCTGCCTGCATCAATGTGTTCCTTCTCACATCTTCTTGTGATTAAGTTCTCATACAGTTTGTTGTTTTCACTATTTTTTATCTGTCCATATTATGTTCTTCATCTCTGTATCTTTCACGCTTTGTTCCTGCTGTCTTCTTGATCACATATAGTTCAAATTATTTTACTTAGAAACAACAACCTGCCTCTGTCAAGGAATGTTTCCTTTATTTCTTCTCTCATCATCCGTTACACTCCAAATTGCCAATGCCCATGTCGAAAATCTCATAATTCTCAAGAGCCATTATTCCAACACCCCAGAACAATGATTCTATTAGTGTAATTGAATCATAACTGATCAAGAAACCAACAATTGAAACAACAACCCTTCGATCAGACTCAGTATGATCAACGCCGTTGGATTATACATGCAGTGGATTTTTGACTTTTCAATGGGTAACCTTCGATGTCGAGCCTAGCAGTGTTATCTCCTTCCCCTATCTTCCATTGATGTGACCTTGGGTGATGCTATCATTTGACCATGCAAATGCAGGCACGACCAAAAGTAGTTTGATATCAAACTACTTTTCACCCCACAATTTACCTCGAGCCTCCACACGTCCTTTCTCCAAAACCATGGTTTTGATTGCGGCCCGCCTTCATAAAATTAACTTCCGAGCAATTTCTAATCCTGCAATCAGACGTGATTATCGATCTCAGGGTCTCTGACAGATTCCTTCGATCAAAAGCTATGATCTATCGTCTTTCCTTCCTATTCTTTGGATCCACGCCCTCCTAAGTCTTAATGACCAAGTGATGTGTGGACCTCCAAACTGACAGACGAGATTGATTCCGCCTTTCGGTATTCGAGAGTCTCAATTCTCAAACTCTGCTTTCTCTGTGGTGCTTCCACCCATAATTCACTATCAATTGACACGTGGTCTTCTTGAATCAATGGTCACAATCCTTTCAGGTATTCGGGGTTCAAAAATCTCAACTTTCCTTGCTCTCTTTTTCTGAGAGTCTTCCAACAAGAGTACACGATCTGTTGATGTGTTTCCTCCTACAGATCGACGGTCCTCAAATCCTTCGGCTCTTTGGGATTCAGGGATTTCAAAACTCAACTTCACTTCCTTCACTTTCTCCTGTAGTGTTTTTCCCTGAAATGCACAGATTTATGCCACGTGTCCTTCTGGCAACTGACGGCCTAGATCTTCTTTGGCCCTCAGGTCTTCTATGATTTTGTTTCCTTCCCAACTAAAAACTCCTGAAGTGATTTTCTCCAGAGTTGTGGATCGTGCACCACCTGTCAGTATTCACGATGGATGGTCCCTGCTTACTTCGGGACTTTGACAAGTCTGCTCTCATGCGCTCATCCAAAGGCTTAACCTTCCTGTATTTATCTCTGGATCCAGTGACCATTAATCCTTAGCGCTAAGATCCAATGGATCAGATATGTACTTCTCCTGGATCTAATAGTTGTCCTAACTCCTAAAATGTACCTTAGATCGACGGATGAGAATGAATTCAGACCTTCGTCCTTCGGGACTTCAGGACTTTTGACATTTGTTGGTGATGAAACTTCTGAAGTAAATCTTCTAGAGTGACGTAGCTTGCTTACGTCACTTTTTTACATGTCACGAGCCGAGTAGCTACCGTGTGTCACTCAGATTCATGATTTGCACGTACCTGAAGTGTCGATTCAACTTGACACTTGTCATTGTCTGATTGTGCCATGTGTCCTTGTTGACGTGGTATTCTGACGTGGTTTTCCAACTTGGTCTGCCACATGTCCTTGTAGACGTGTTCTGCTGACGTGGTTCTACCTGATCTAACGGTCATCACATTTTCTCCAGATATGATGGTCCTTATTCATTTTCGATTTAGGGCTCTGGGTAATTCAACTTTCAAGTTAACAATTATTCGAAGTGAGATTCCACAAAAAGTAACCTCCTCGCAAATTTTGATGTGAACCAAATGTTTTTCGTCAATCATGTTCTTAGATCTATGGCTCAATCTATCTTCGGTGTTTCTCTTCTAGATTATCATGTCCTTCCAGTTAAAAGTGATCCAATGGTCATGAAGACACTCGAAGTACATCAACGATCAAGGATGGTTGCAAAACCACAATTTCTCAGTGATTTAACTCGTCACAAAAACTTTGCAATTTGAGGTTGTGCATTGTTGGTGATTCAACCACAATCGTCGATATTCGAGGATATAAGATCTGACGGTCCTGACTAATTGCGGGATTGGAAATAGCACAATATTTAATTCTCCTTTCGATCTCCGCAATCTATCCCTATCGTTGATATGGTGATTGCGCAACTAACAGTCATGAATTAATCCGACTTAATCTGATCGTTTTTTAGATCAACCACAATCGTCGATATTTGGGTTTATGAGATTTGACGATCTAGAACAATTGTGGGATTAGAACTAGTGAGTTGTTTAATTCTTCTTTCGCTCTCCGCAATTCATCACTGTCATTGATATGGCTTGTAGATCTTACGGTCACAATCCTCCAATAGTCCTCAAGCCCACAGTCACTCATATGACCGACTTCCATAATATTAGACAATCAACACAGTCAATTTATTGATCAGATAGCTACTGAGGCTTCTCACCCTCAGCTTACGCTTTTCCTTCTGAGCTTTGATCTATGCATATTGTTCACTTCTCCTCCTAAGATTATGATTTCCCTGTTCGCCATCATTGTTGTTGTTCTTTCCATCAATGAAAAGAACACTCTTCCTGTAAAAACACGCCAACAATACCCCCCTTTGGCATTGATGGAAACCTTGAAAGGCTGCACTATTCTTCTTAGACCTCCAATTGTAGCATCTAGACCACAAATTTTCTCCCCCTTTGACATCAATGTCAAAGAAAACATACTCCCCCTGAGTTGTTGCAACACGTTTTTAGAGGTATCAGATATTCAACCAACACACACTCCCCATGGCATGATGGACTCTTTTAGGTGAGAGAAGGGATGACACCCAACTTTTGACGGAGATATTCAAATGGTGTCGTGGCTACAGGTTTAGTAAATATGTCTTCAATTTTTTCTATGGAAGGAATAAAATTCAGCTGAACAACTTTGTTTATAACCTGCTCTTTAAGAAAATGAAACTTTATTGGTATATGCTTATTATTTTAATGGAGAACGATATTATTAGAGACACTAATGGCACTGGTGTTATCAAAATGAAGTGAAATGGGATCTGTATAAGTTACCTTCAAATCTGCAAGAGTTTGTATCATCCATAAGATTTGAATGCAGTAGGTAGAAACAACAATGTACTCTTCCTTTGTAGTTGATAATGAAATAGATTCCTTCTTCTTACTAAGCCATGCTACTAACGAATCACCTAAGAATAATGTGCCTCCACTGGTTCTCTTTCTCTCATTCAAACATTTTTCCCAATCAACATCTGAATATGCAGTTAATTGAAAATTTTGATTTCTAGGATAACAAAGAACATAAGTCATTGTACCCTTCAAATATTTGAATATCCTCTTGATAGCTGCTAAATGACTTTGTTTCAGAGAAGACCGATAATGACCTACCATTCCAACAACTTGTATTGTATCAGGACGAGATGTTGTGATGTACAAAAGATCGCCTATCATCGATCAACATCAGGTGAAATATCATCTTTACTCAGCTTGGAATGAACCACCATAGGTGTTCTCACAGGTGTATAATATTCCATCTGAAACCTCTTTAAAATCTCTTTTAAATAATTTTCTTGAGAGATAAATATCCCTGCAAAATTCTAATTGATTTGTAAACCAAGAAAATATGACAGTTCTCCTATCATGGACATCTCAAACTCAGTTTGCATTGAATTAGAAAACCACTGAACTGAAGGGTCATTAGTGCATCCAAAAATAATTTCAACTACATAAACCAAAACAACTAATAAATCATCACCTTCAAACTTAATGTATATATTATTGTCAAAAAAATATTTTCTGAACCCTTTGTCCTGTAGAAATTTGTCTAGTCTATAATACCAGGCTTGTGGTGTCTATTTCAATCAATATAATGCCTTTTTCAACTTACACACATATTCAGTATCATCTATCAGTGAAAATCCTCCAGGTTTCTACACATATACATCATATTCTAGATAACCATTAAGAAATTTTGAATTAACATCCATCTGATATACTTCAAATTTCATATGACATGCATAGGCAAGAAACATTTTGATGGTTTCCAATCTTGCCACTGGTGCAAAGGTTTCATCAAAATCATGTCCTTCAACTTGTGCATAGCCAATACATACCAATCTTTCTTTGTTCCTGAAAATGTTGCCCTTCTCATTCAATTTATTCTTAAAGACCCATTTGGAACCTATGGCATTGTTACCTTGAGGTCTAGGAACCATCTCCCAAGTATTATTTTTCTCAATCTGGTCAAGTTCATCATTCGTGGCTTTAATCCAATGGTCATCTTCAATGTCTTCATTAAATTTATTGGGTTCCACCAAGGATATGAAGGCTATATGTGATTGCTTGGTGTCTTTGATTATCCTTCTCCTAGTTTGTACACCTTTGTCTTTCTCACCAATTATCTGACTTGCAGGATGATTCTTTTGAGTAATACTGGAGGAAGGATTTGATGTTGTATGTTGATTTGAGTCTTCCTTAGTATTTGTATCTTCATCTGACTCAGAGTCTTCTCTTTATGATTCTTGGACCTGTTCATCTTCAATTTCAACTATATCCTTTGCTATTGATTTAACACTGGTTACATCTCGTACAAGGATTTGTTCATCAAATTGTATGTCAATACAATCAACCAATTTATGCAACCTCTTATTATAGCATCTGCATCCTTTACTATTTGTATCATACACTAAGAAGATACCTTCATCGGCCCCGTCATCATATTTTCCAAGGTTTTCATTATTACTATTTATGTAGCACTTACTCCCAAAGACTTTGAAGTGTTTGATTAAAGCAGGTCTTCCATACCACAGTTCATAAGGTGTCTTGTCATTGTGTGGTATGAGGTGGGATTTGTTAGATAATGGATTGTTGTGTGTATTTATCCTACCCAGTAGGTTTGAAAAATGTTCTTCTCATTCATCATTGACCTGGCCATTTGTTGAACTGTTATGTTTTGCCTCTCAACTACTCCATTTTGTTGTGGAGTACTTGGGATTGTGTATTCTCTCTTGATCCCATGTTTATAAAATAATTCCTTGAAATCACTTGACATAAATTCTCCTCCTTTGTCTGATATTACTTCCTTTAACTTGTTCCTTGATTGATTCTTAGTTAAAGCCTTAAATATTTTAAATTTCTCGAATGGTTCAGTGTTTTCTTTGAGAAAAGAAACCGAAGTGAGTCTGGAGTAATTATCAATTATTAGCATGAAGTAATTTTCCTTTCATGTTCCTTCCTGTCTTGATGGTCCACACTAATCCATATGAACTAGTTGTATTGGTTTCTCTATTGAAGTAGAGCTCTTGGATTTAAACTGTGTCCTAGTTAGCTTTCCTACGTGGCAGGGTTTACACACAGAATCTTGTGGCTTTGATATTCTTGGAAGATCTTTTACTGCCTCAAGATTTTTGAGCTT
>JZKD02S0177701.1:0-13896 GCA_000966675.3 Picea glauca
AAGGAGGCGGCCTCCAACATTTCTTTAGGATCTCAGAAAAAGCTGGACCCCTACATTAAGGGGAATTTTTCATCCCCCTCGGTTTAATGCTTTGCTTTTGTCTTCTACTATGCTCACAATTTGTGAGAATTTATTCATGTATGCAATCTTTGTCATTCTCTCAAATTAGTTCAAGAAGCAAATGGGATGGGTTTCCCAAGACGTTCACAAGAAGGTTGGCAGCACTGTTAGAGGTCACCAACCTTCTTCCGATATGTAACTTTCTGATTCAGGGTTTCCTGAAAGTCGATTAATGCAATATAACCGTTCTCGTTAAAAAAAATATATGGAAATGGTTAAGTATGGAGAATAATAAGGAAGGAGAGTAGAGTGGAAAGAAGGAAAAATGGTAAGTATGGAGAATAGTGAGGAAGAAGAGTAGAGTGGAAAGAAGAAAAAATGGTAAGTATGGAGAATAGTGAGGAAGGAGAGTAGAGTGGAAAGAAGGAAAAATGACTAAGTATAAAGTGTGGAGAGTGGAGAATAAGGAAAATGGAAAAATGGGTAAGTATGGGGCAACAATATGTGGGAGAAAAAAATGACATATTTTGGGCATATGAGCTCTATTTTATATTCTTGAAGTGTTGAATAGAGTTGAAACATAGGGCTATTTAGTGAGAATATTGGCATAAGTATTTTCTTTCTTTTAGTATTTATTATTTTTTGTTTCAAAGAGAATCTATCCCCATTATAATTTCATGATGAAGAACTAAAGAGTTGAAGTTGATTGGAAACTTATTGGGTCTTCACGATCAACAATTGAACATTATTTGGAACTTTCCAAGTTTGAAAAATTTTTGGTCTCTATTTGAAAGAAAAATAGGTTCACACATTTACCCCAATCACTTAATTGATAGGTGTAAGGAAAAGACATCAACAATCTCATACATTCATTTTTTTTTAATTTTGGTGATTCAAGTTGTCTTTAAATGAGACAAAACCCCAAGGACAAATTTCAAGTGAATTAGATTGAACTATAACTTTCAAAAAAATTCCAATTGGATTTGATGAAAAAGTTCCTAAAAAAAGATGTTGGGTTTGTCCAATGATTAACTTACTCCATGATAAATACCTTAAATTTGATTGAGTTGTGGTAGAGTACCATATTGATGGGAGTTTATGGATCCATTTAATATTGTAGAAAACTCCCCTTCGGTTGTAGGAATATGTTCATACATGAATTCATAGTTCTCATTGATCGGGAACTTTGATTGAATTTAAACAGTTTGGATTGCAAAATACTAGGGACAATGTTCCACCATGCATAGAACTTGGATCATGGTGGGATTCTACTTATACCTAAAATTTATATTGGATTCTTATTGAATTTGAGACTCAAAAAATGGTCTATTGTTGAAACACACACTGATATTGAGAGGGGGAGTGAATCAATGTCTGGAACTTTTGGCTACTTTTCACACTTTCATAGATTAACTAAATTAATTGAATAAGATATATGCAGTTCAATTAATTATTCATAAACATGTATAATGAAAATTGTATGAAGTAGATAAAATATCTTTATTTTATTTATTTAAATTGAATGAATACAAATAAAATCAATCATTTAATATCTTCAAATTCAACTGAATATGAGAGATCCAACTCTTTGATACAAGACCCAGCTTGTAGTTCTTAGATCCAACTGAGAAATGAGGAATCCAACCCTCATAACAAGATATGACTTGTTGATCTCTGATCCAACTGAAATGTGAGAAATCTAATCCTCAATTTTCCTTCGACTTCTACCTTCAGTTGGTCAACTCATCTTGAAATCGATTGACTTGTCTTCTCCAATTTTCATCAATCTACAAGATTGCATTCATTCGACTTGTCTTCGACTCGTGTTGTTGTTGATCGAATTCCAGATAGTCGACCTTATTTTTGTTTGAATTGACTCGACTTGTGACTCGATGATGTCAATGCTTCCTCACCAAACATCCACCATTGACATTCTGTCTCATCTCTCGGCTCTTATTCAATTTAGATTTTCTGAATCACTTTTAATAAACCATGTCTTATTAAATTCTTTATTTGTGATTTGTATGGATCCATATTGGATTATCCATTTACCTTTTTTATCTAGACAATTTCTTCATTTATGCATGGATGTTAATGACACAATCTCAACCTTATACAATATAGGATGAGTGTATCAAGATCATACACTATATTAGTCAATATTATCTTTCTACTAATATTCAAGTCACCTTCATAACATTATGTCCAATATTGACAATGCTTGACATTCAAGTCACCTTCATAACAATATGTCCAATATTGACAATTATTCTCAAACCAATCAATCAATGATACTTCACCTATTTATCAAGGTTGACATCAATGACAACCAAATTGCCAACAATCACCCAAAAACAATTTGGTCTCTATTTGAAAGAAAAATAGGTTCACATATTAACCCCAATCACTTAGTTGATGGGTGTAAGGAAAATACATCAACACTCTCATCCATTCAATTTTTTGAAATTTTGTTGATCCAAGTTTTCTTTAAATAAGCCAAAACCCCAAGGAAAAATTTCAAGTGAATTAGATGGAACTATAACTTTCAACAAAATTCCAATTGGATTTAATGAAAAAGTTCCTAAAAACATATTTTGGGTTTGTCCAATGATTAGCTTACTCCATGATAAATACCTTAAATTTGATTGAGTTGTGGTAGAGTACCATATTTATGGGAGTTTATGGAGCCATCTAATATTGTAGCAAACTCCCATTTGGTTGTAGGAATATTTTTATACATGAATTCATAGTTCTCATTGATCGGGAACTTCGATTGAATTTCAACAATTTGGACTGCAAAATACTAGGGACAATGTTCCACCATGCATAGAACTTGGATCATGGTGGAATTCTACTTACACCTAAAATTTATGTTGGATTCTTATTGAATTTGAGACTCAAAAAAGGGTCTATTTGCTACAAGCTTTGCTCATTTTGAAATATGTTTTGCAATGAAATTATCTAATTGTAGACTTACAGGTTATACAACAACCTACATGTTATGTTCTCATTATATGGTTGCATTTAATGTTTTATCCTACTCTACATGCATGCATACATACATATATAATTTTAGACATTTAATGGTTTTTTCCTCGAAAAAAAGGTAACTTTTTATTCATAATAAATAAATGAGATTACATTATGTGGATGCTACAAGAGAATTTCATAAGATCTAGGAAGATGATCCCCCCTACATTTAATAAAAAAAATGTTATTATTGCATATCAATGTACATTTCTTTGTTGTCCCATTGCAAAATAGTTCTCAATATTGTATTTTTTACGTTTCTTCCTTTTAACCACATGTCACACCTCTAGAGAAAAATCCACATTGACGAATGGTAAATTAAAGATCGAATGGTCAGGATTCAAAGGAGAAATCAAATGTCCAAGATACGAAAGGTGTGCCAATTCCTTATCAAAATTAGAGTTAAAAAATGCATGCATTATCTTTATCTCATCAGATGGGGATTCAATTGAAATTACCACCCTCATGTGATTCTCATCATCTTCTCTATCCACCACAAAGAGCAATGTTTCTTCGACTTGCATATGAACTAGCCATTAGTGTACGTCTCTAAATCTGGATTTTGTTGATTTTCTGAATTGTTTTCCTCTTCATCATCCAACACATATTTCTCAAACGGTTTACATCCTTTCGGTTTAGGATTTTAAATTCTTTTCCCATTTAGAATAATCTCATACTTGAGGACACATATGGCATCAAAATGTTGCATTTTCATAATCCAATTCTTGCGTCCATATTGAGCCTTTCCTTTGAAGAATAATATTATCTAAAATCCCTTTCTAAGGTCAAACTCCACACAAAATATGAGTATATGTGAAAATACCAAGTTTAGTCTAATATATCCTTGTTTTTAAATATTGGCTCAAGGTATTCCCTGTGGCTTCAAAAACTGACAACTCCTGAAAATGGATTGGGAGATTAGGGAGGCATATCCATACTAGAATTTTGGTTATAGAATCTTAGGGAAAATTTTAAGGATCCATACTTATCTTAAAGTGTAAAAACCTTGGAAAATATTATTAATTCTTAAAATTCCAACCATAAAATATTTCGTGATATATTTGTAAAAATATTAAATTTTCTAAGGATTTTATATAGTTTCTACATTTTTTGGAACTTTTAATAGTAAAATCCTTATCTTAAATTTGGGTTAATACAATACCCTGATTTGGGTGAATAAAATGGAAATTGGTGAATCGTTTTTAGAAAAAAAAAACATGGAAAATTAGCCCATGGGTGAAATTTAGTTCCTAAATTTTTTTGTATTATAGACATATTGGATGGGTTAAATTATGGGAACCATGGGTTAACAAAAAGACCCACTCTTCCCTAGAACTAAGATCCCTTCTCAAAAACTTTATAATAATCAACAAAAGTGTGAAATTGAACAATAAAAAACCTTTGGAAACAAGATACACCTCATAAACCTTTGTCTAGTTTGAATTAATCCACTAGTACAAATTTGAGGTATGAACCCATTAAACAGATAGGTTACCACCTTGGATTCATAGTGTGAAAGGAAAACATAAAATATCTCCTTCATTACCTCCAAAACTAGAACCTCCTCTGGTTTCTCCATGATATACACATTGGGCCAATGAATCAACATAGATGCAAAGTTTTTCTATTGATTACATCCTCAAAAAAGTGGCTCTTAAACAAGGAGGGTACTACATTTCCAGTGCCCACCACTCTTCCATGCAATCACATAAGTATAATGAGGGTGGAATATTTTTAGAGGTTATAACCAAGCAACAAATACAGGTCATCTATTCGTGTATCCTCAAAATGAATTCATTTCTAGTCCACAAGGATCCCCTGCATGTGCTCCATTTTGTGCTTTATATTGGCCACATAATCATCCATTGTCATCCACAAGAGTAAGGTTTTTCCAATGAGAGACTCTACCATAATATAAAAGTGTACTTTGATATTAGAACCCTCTCAAAGTACTGCCTCCCCACCATTACCATTGAGGGGATTCTTTTTATCAGACATTATTCATGCAGTGGGAAACACATAAAATACTTGGCCTACTTATGTTTCACCAAATAATTGGCATGTAATATTTGCTAATGATGGTATTTTTGGCAAGCAAGAAAAAATGTTTAGGATTTTATTCAAAATCTTTCCTTGCATCCATAATATCTTGGCACTTAGCATACTCTTATGAGATAAAACCACCAATGCTTGTAAGATGAACACATCTATTGGCATGCCAATGAGGTGAAATGACATTGTTGTCTCCTTCTGGAAGGATGAAGTCAATTCTTTCTTCTCATGTGGTTTCTTTCTTGCAACAACCCTCTCTCCATTTGGTTGTTTTATGTCACAATTTAGCTTGACAATGTCAGGGTCCTTACCTCCCTAACCCCTCAAGTATATATAATAATACTTTTTGCTATGTAATAAGGTCATCATTAGTAAATAATGCCTATGTAATAATGTGAAAAAATATAATGTAAGAAGACTTACTAGAAAACTTTTCCTCTAGAAAGTTCTTTCTCCAGAATGTTCTCTGGAAGATATAAATAATATAAATAGGGGTATAAAGCATGGAAAATTTTGTCTTGGAAATCATTTGTACTAGATCTTTGCTTTGTTGGAGGTTTCCCCCTGGAAGAGGCACGTGAAATTTTCTCTCAAGATAATAACGGTAACATCATTTGGATCTATATTGTCATTGTGATTATTGTTTCGTCTCTTTATGTTATAATTCTACTACTACTCTACATATTTACTTCTGGTACATTACAAGTGGTATCACAACTTTTTCCTCTACAATTTTTTAGAGAATTTTGTTTCTAGGCTAGAGATGTGTGGCAGCATATTTAAACCACAATGATCTATCATTAAGTGGGTAAAACTACAGAAGTTTATGGTTGGGGAAGAATGTAAGAAATAAATACACCTAGATTGACATGGTTACTCGAAACATATTATTCCACCTAGTTAGAAACCTATGTAACCCCTATTAGTAGCCCTTTGAGTATTACCGCATTAGACAACACCTGTACATGACCGTTGACTCCCATGTACCATCGGGTATACAGGAGTCCCATAGGTATCCTTAAATTAGTTTTAGATCAATCAATTGACTGCTTGATTGATATAGTGGTACTGAGAACAACACTTGGGAAGACTACTCTTGCGCACCTAGGTAATCGGGTAGTACAACTAAGGGTATAGTTGAGCCTCTTTAGTTAGAGACTTGAGATATTGGGCTCAGTACTACTATTGGACCCCATTGGTATATCAGAGAACTATAGCATAGATAAATCACTTGTCTGTAGGAACTCTCACCCTAACTCTTTCTTTCAGAAAAAACCAAAATAGAAAAAGAGTAGAAATTTTGCACATCTAGTGTGCACAACCCTGCTTCTTGCATCCAGGTTGCAAAATTACTACATAATTTTAACTATTAAGAATTTTGGCATTCTGTCATTGCATTATTATTTAGACCAAATCATAACTCCACAGGAGTAAAAAAAATGAGTATAGTGGTCCCACTAGAACCCTTATTTGGGACCTATCCCAGTGGGTTCCTCTCTTCGCACTTATCGCAATGGTACCTCTCACTCATAAGCCTTTTTTTGTGGGCACACCCACCCTTCTCAACACCCTTATTTGGGACCTATCCCACTCTATTCTTCTCTTTGCATTGATCATTATGGTACCCCACTCATAATATTTTTTCTTGTGGACCAACCCACCATACCTAGAACCCTTATTTGGGACCTCACTCACTACATTCCTCTTCTCACATTGATCACCATTATACCACTCTCTCATAATCCATTTCATATGAACCCAATAGCCCTATTTTTTTCCGCTTATTTCCTTAATTTCCCACCCCTGCAACCAAGACCTTGACAACCGCATCAATACCTTGGACAAGACCATGACCAACTTGACAATGGAATCAAAGAAGCTACTTCTGAAATTGCTTCCATCAATTATTAGATCAATAAAATGGACGAACATCTCACTAAATTGGATGAACTCTCTAACAAATGGACTCCTTGTTTGCATGGTTACGTCAATCCAAGGGTCACATATTCTATGAATAACCTTCACAACAAGAGGGCATTGACTCCTCCCATTCCACAACCTTTCATTCTAACCCCCTTACTTGTGTCCTGCATCTTCCCAAAGTTGAGGTGAATAAATTTGATGGCTCAGACCCCATGGGTTGGGTCACTCAAATGGAACATTATTTCTCCATGCATGGCATCACTAATAACTTGATCAAACTTCATATCAATGTCCTTTATTTTTATCCCAAACGATGGCAATGGTGTAAATGGTGTAAAAATTCACACCATAGGTATATTTCTTGGACCCAATTTGTTGTAGACCTTTATGAATGATTTGACACAAACACACAGCATTTGGGTCATTTGGCCAAGCTTAAAAAGTTTGTTATAGTGGAATAATACTTCAATGCTTTTGAGCAATTGGATTTATGAACTGAATACATATCTAACACCTTCTTTCGCAAATGATATTAGTCGCCTCGAGGATGATATTTGAGATTATGTCCTAATATATTTCCTCCAAACCTGGCTTGAAGCTATTCACCACACCAACAAAGCACAACATATAGTCTCTTCTTAAATTAGAAATACTTCCTTTATTCCTCGTTCCTGACCCACCAATCCATCCCCACCTTCCCCTCCTCTTAATATCTATAAACTAACCCAAGAAGAAATGGTTGAACGCCAACTTCAGGGTCTTTGCTACAATTGTGATGCAAAATATTTTCCAGGGCATAAATGTAAGGAGAAAAATATTTTATGGCCATTTCTGAGGAAATTTCGGAAGAGGATGGTGATTTTTCCCCTCCCGAAGAATTGTCCCAAGCCGATGATCATATCTCTCCCTTTGGTCCACCAGAATTTTAACCATTCATCTCTTTCAAGGCTCTCTCATGTATCTTCACTCCCCAAACCCTTAAGTTAAATAGTTAACTCAAGAATCATAAAGTCATTAGATCCTCATCGACAATGGTAGCACCCATAATTTTATTCATCATTGAATTTCCCAAGAGACCCTTTTCTATATCCATTCAGTCAATAAATTCCAAAACATGATTGCTAATGGCGGTTCCATGAAATATGGGGGTCATTTTGAAAATGTATGCCTACAAATTAGTCATTATCACCTGAAATCCCACATGTTTTCTATCGACACGGGTGATTGCGACATTGTTCTATGTGTTGAATGGTTATGAACACTAGGTCCCATCAACATGGACTCCAAGGAGTTATCCATGAGTTTCCAATAGAATGGATAGTAGTACTAGTTCCAAGGAATCATGGCAGGTTCACCTGAGATCATTAGTTAAGATCGAATGGAGAAACTCCTTAAAAAATATCATTTTGGAATTATTGTCCAATTACATGTCATTCAAGTAGTTGAGAATCCCTTACCCACTATTCATCCCAACATGCAGCTTATCCTCTCCAAACATCACTCTATTTTTACAACCCCCAAGGACTCCCACCTTCCCATGGCCCCCATGATCATTCCATTATGCTTTTCCCCTATAGTCTTCCTCCCAATGTTCTCCCTTATTATCACTCATTTTCCCAAAAAAAAAAATCGAAAAATTGTTCAAGAATTGTTAGTTGTGGGTGTCATTCGTAAAATCCATTATTATTCTCCCATAGACATGGTACTCAAGAAAGAAGGAATCGGGTGCATGTGCCTTGATTTTTGAGCCCTCAACAACATTACCATCAAAGATAAATTTATCATTCCTGTCATTAATGACCTTTTGGATGAATTGAGTGGTGCTCAATTCTTTACACAACTTGATTTGCATCCCAACTACCACCATATACGTATGAAGGAGGTAGATATTCCCAAAACTGCCTTTTGTACTCATGAAGGCCATTATGAGTTCTTAGTAATGCCCTTTGGCTTGTGTAATGCACTCTCCACTTTCCAAATCCTCATGAATCATGCCTTCCACCCTTTCCTCCATCAGTTTGTACTGGTCTTCTTTTATGATGCTCTCATTTATAGTAAAAATTGGCAAACCCATCTTTCCCATGTGGATCAAATCTTATAATGACTATCTCAGCATCAACTCTATCTCAAACAGTCTAAATGTTCCTTTGGAGCTTTTGAAGAAGAGTACCTGGGCTATATTGTTGGTAAGGATGGTTTCTATGTGGATCCTAAGAAAATAAAAGCTATGAAGGATTGGCCCCACCCTACAACTCTTAAAATTTTGTGTGGTCTTCTAGGTTCAACTAGCTATTATAGAAAATTTGTTCAAAATTATGGGAAAATTGTAGCTCCACTCACTTCTCTCCTTAAAAATAATGATTTCAGTTGGAATATGATTTCTAATCAATCCTTCCAAGCTTTGAAAGAGGCTATGTGTACAATTCTCGTTCCAACACTTCCCGACTTCACAAAGACCTTTATGTTGGAATGTAACACTTCTGGGAAAGGCATTGGGGAAGTTTTCATGCATGATGGAACACCGTTGGCCTTTACTATAAAAAATATTTAAGAGAGACGCTTGGGAAAATCCACCTATGAAAAGGAAATATTGACTATTTTGCATGCGGTGGATCTCTAGCGTCTTTACTTGCTTGGTCAATGCTTCCAAATTAAAACTGATTATCGTAGCCTCAAATGTATTTTGGAACGACAAATTTCATCCCCCGAGCAACAAAATTGGTTGAAAAAAATGTTCAGCTATGATTATGAGATCATTTACAGGAAGGGAAAAATAATGTGGTTGTTGATGCTCCTTCCAAAAAATATGAAGAAGAAGGGTTTGTCTTTTCACTCTCCTGCATTTTAGTTGATTGATTAAAGTTTGTTCTCTAGGAATGGTTCCAAGATCCCAAAATTTATATTTTTATCCAATAATTGCAACAAGACCCTTAGGAATCTCTGGGATACTCTTGGAAAAATGAGGAACTTTTTTATAAAGTTTTCTTGTATTTGAGCAAACAGTCCCACTTTAAATCCATTGTTCTCTCTGAACTTCATGGTTTTCCAACAATAGGGAATTATGGATTTTACAAAACATATGAACAAATCAAATGTTCATTTTTCTGACAAGTCATGAAGCAAGACATCCGCACTTTTGTGGTTTAATGTGATACTTTTCAATGCAAAAAGGGAGAAACAATAAAAAATCCATGCACACTACAACCTCTCCCTATCCCAACTATTATATGGACATATATCTCTATGGAATTCATTGTTGGAATACCCAAATCATGAAATAAAGCAATTATCATGGATGTGGTCGATCATCTTTCCAAATATGATCATTTATGTTCCCTCCAACACCCATTCAAAGCCTCCACAATGGCTCAATTGTTTATGGAAAATATCTTCAAAGTCCATGGAATTCCCCCTCTATAGTCTCTGACCATGATCCAACTTTCACAAGCAACTTCTAGCAAAAATTGTTCCTTCTCCAGGGTACCCAATTGCATCTCAGTACTTCCTATCATCCCTAGACTGATGGTCAAACCAAAGCTATCGACAAGTTCTTGGAAGCATATTTGTGGTGCTTAGCCTCCTAGCGATAATCTCAATGAGCTCAGTGGTACCACTAGTTGAATGTGGTACAATACATATTACCATGGTGCTACTCGCATGACTCTATTTGAAGCGTTCTATGGTGAAAATCCACCCTCAATATTATCTTATTTTCTTGGTGTCTCCAAGGTCCAGGAGGTCGACAAAATCCTTACAAACTGAGTTGATGTTATATGTACCCTCAAAGAGAATTTGTTCCTAGCTCAAAATCGCATGAAGAAACAATTTTATCAGTATCGTTTTGAACATCGGTTTTCTAAATGGGATCAGGTGTTTCTTTGTCTCCAACCTTATAAGAAAACTTCTCTCAAAGTTGATCACTGCCAAAAAAATTCTCCCAAGTTTTACAACCCTTTGGAAGTAATGGGAAAAAGGAGATTTTAAAACATAAAATATTGGGGACTCAAGTTGAGAAAGGATTGCTTACACATCAAGAGTGTATCATATTGTTCCAAATTACCACATGCAAAAACATAGGGATCAAAGTGTGTATCATATGTAGGTGGAAATCTTGGGAAAAGGTCAACTTTTACAAGGTTTGAATAGAAGGAAAAATAATTCAAGGTAACTTTTTATGAATTTATTTTCTTATCAATGGTTTCATAAGTTTTAGGAAATAAAAATCTCTTTTAAATATGTTATTAGGTAAAATTCTTAATTTTAGATTGTTTAAGAAATAAATTTTCATCTTAATACATCTAGAGTTGATATGTATAACTTCATTGTTTTAAATTTGATGCTTTATATTGTATGTGAATGGTTTTTTTTATTTTATTTTATTTTATTAGAGATGCATCAATATGTCATGTTTGGTTGTTATTCACTCATTGGGATGTCAATACAATTTTTTTTTTTTCTAGTCTAAACCTTGTTTCTCAAAAGAATAGTTCTAATGTCCATGTTCTTCTTAATAATGTGAAAATTTTCCAATAACCTATAATTCCTTGCATTTAGCATATGGACATTAGCAAGATTTAAATCAATAAAGAAAAAACACAATATATTAATGGTTAATGATATGTATTTTTTTTCAACATAATGACAAAAATCCAATGATCTTTATGTTGCATTTGGATGGAAAACATAACAAGCTTTGAATCCACCAATACGAAGAAATCTAGTATAAAAATACCATTGATTTTATTATAATTACAAGTGCAATGTGACACACATTCAAAGTGGTGATTTAGATACATTATTGATCTTACTTTGTATCCTATAAATATGTATCTTTATTTACAAATAAAACCTAATTTTATGCTCCATTAGATGAAAGTTAACTTAAAACTATCACACCCATTAAAACTATCACACCCATAAGATTATTCAATCACAAAACTATTACACAAAGATTTATCTTAATTTTTAATTTATTAATATTTTAAAGAGGAATCCAAAACCTTTTTAATTTATTAATATTTTAAAGAGGGATCCAAAACCTTCCCTTCCAAGCTTGTTCTCTATTTTAAACTTAATAGAAATAGTATATCTTAAACTATCATATTTGTAAATGAATTATTACACAATTTAAGAACTTTATTTATAACCAATTAATATTAGTATTTATATTTTTGAAACATTATGATATTTTGTTCCATTTAATGAAATAATTTTAATTACAACCATTAATCTTTATTATATAATATCTATATTGTTTAATATTATAATATTTTTATCATTTAATGAAATATCATAATTTGGATATTTAATGTATAGATATCACATAATACATATTGTTTAAATTAAAATATTTGTATTATTTAATATTATAATATTTTTCTCAGATGGAGTGTTAGTTGAGCACATGTGTTAAGATGGAGGAGACAATATTTGCCATCATAGTATCAACCACATGAATGATGCATGCACCTTCCCTCCTCCCACACCATGAATTTACGTAACCTTCACTCATACCAACGCGTCATTAACACTTCAAGTGCGCTCTTCTCTACCTCCCCGTCTGATCTATGGAGCCTCCGTTATTGTGGTCACATTTGTGCATGTGTGTCCTCCCTCTCCAGCATTATTCATACCATGGCGCTCCTCGATTGATTCATAAGTTCTTCCTCTTTTCACTAGAGCCATCACGCGGTTTGCACTCCTCCCTGGTGCTCACCTGCTATGCTAGCCAATTCTCAATACCTTCTTACCTTCTTCTTGCTTCGACCATCCCTCGAATGCAGGGGAAATCCAAGAGGGGCTCGACCTAGTACCAAAACAGGCCACACATGGTCATTCGGCCTCAACCTACCCCCGCACCTTCGCACAACTCTCCGCCTTTCTCGCCCTCCTTCTTTGGCCAGTCCTCTCAGAGCCAAAGTGGCCTCTCACCTCTTTCCTCACCTTGGAATTTCTGAGTTGAGTGGTTCCACCTCCTGGGAAACTCATTGGGATTTTCCCCAGGGCCATTTCTAGACCTAGCCTCTTCCTCAAAACCTACCTTGGTCATCCCACCAAATTCGCCTAAGAATTAAACTCCTGCGCCACCACCAGTGCACTCACCACCATTCCAGTCTCCACGGGAGGACACCTCCATCCACCAGGAGAAACCACAGGACCAACTCCACTCCTGCTTGGATTACGTCACTTGTGCAAAGTTTCAAGACGACCTTGCAATTCTGCAAGGCCTGGTGTTCGAGGTCCACAAGGAGGTGGAAAACCTATGGTTCCATCTGGAAATTCTGGACAAGAAGGGGATGTAAATTCTGCAACTTCTCTCCTCTCTGCATGGCTCTCGACACTCCACAGAACAGGCACCTAGTGCACCAACGACTTCAACGACAATCTTGGTTTCGACTCTCCAAATGTCAGTAGTGGACAACACGGCAACAGGCTTGACTTCGGCTCTCTAGGCGCCTACATTGGACAATGTGGCATGCAACACGTCGGTTGCCTGAGCCACGACATCTGCACAGGTGTCAGATTGCATGGCATGTTTTTAGTTTTGATTATATTTTGACAATTGTACTTTTGAACAATTCTTTTTTTCTCTGTCAGAGGTCAGTCCTAGAAGTTTTAGAAGTTCGGACGAATTGGTTTCCCCACGGGGCGATTCTATTACAAATGTTTAAAACTGATGTCTGAATCTTGAGTCGATTTCAGTTTAGAAGGCACTAGTTGAATTGGTTTCCCTCCAAGACAATTTAGTAATTACAGTCCTTAGACAAACATGACGATATTGTAATCTTTGACTCTGAAAAGTTTTTTTTATATATATACTTACTTAAAAAT
>JZKD02S0177723.1:0-22930 GCA_000966675.3 Picea glauca
ATCTTTGATACCTAACTTGGTGCGCAAGGTATGGAAGATATTTGTGAAATATGGCACTGCATGGTCTCTTTCTTGCTGCAGTGTGGTCCATTTGGTATACAGGTTGTCATAACTTCTGACAGGGTAGTATTGTTCCTTAATAGAATCCCTGAAGGATTCCCAAGTGGTCATGAATGAAAATAGTGAGGTTTCCTCTATTTCCATTTTCTCATAGAAAGTTTCCCACCAATCTTTGACATGGGGAATGGCTTTGAGGAGCGCAAAGGTAATCTTTTCTCTATTTGAAAAGTTATGGACAAAAAAATACCCTTCTAGTAGATTCAACCACTTGTCTACAACATCTGCATCTATATGACCTTAAAATATAGGAATATTGAAGTTTATTTGTACCTTGAAGGGGGCGAAACCTCCGTTCGAAGAAGATGTGTCGCCTATTGGTAGTCGTCGAAGGATTTGCGCGAAACTATCCATCATCTCGTTCCTTTGTTGCGTGAGGGATTCCTCAATCAACAGTTTGAAAGGATCTCATGTCCCATCATATTTCTTTTCTCCTTCCATGGGAGGTTTCTTGGGCATACGAGAGCTTATGTCCTCAAGAGAAACAAGCTCGAGACCTAACTCTTTGTACTTCGACCTTGTTGGGGACATGCATTAAGACGACAAGGAGCAGACCGCTCGCTCTGATACCACTGATCTAGATTTTATGAGTAGAACGAAATGAATACAGATTATTAATAGGTTCTTAACACAAAATAACATATATAAAGTAAAACTGGTTTTTTATTCAATAACGAAATAAGCTGAAACTGTAAAATGTAGCAGAAACAAGCTTGTTGGAATGGTGGTGACTTATCTCTGAGAAGAGATGTGAGGGCAGTGTGCATTCACAAGAAGAAGATTACAATGAGGCTCTGAAGGCCTTTTTACAATAAGCAAGAATGACAAAAACCCTAAACATCCAAAAACCTAACCCTAGGAGATGAAGCGCCAAAAGTCATGTGGGCCTCCTTTGGGTAAGTTAGTACATCAACTTCCTGGGGTCGTAACTTTTGCATACGATCTCCGTTTTAGGCGTGTGATAGCCCGTTGGAAAGGTATCATCGAGGATATTAATTTTGGGGGCTCAATTGTTCCTTAGTCCATCATTGAGGAGCTCTATCCAAAAAAACCTTCATTTAGGCCTTCAAAATGACCCCAAAAGTTAAAACTACTAAAAATAGTAAATTGCCAAAATTATCCGAAAACTGTTTTGAGCCAGTTGGAAAAGGTGGGTGGCCATCGATATCCATCTGTATCACTAGCCCACACCTTAATCTCTAAACGATTTTCCCAGGAGGGGAAAAACGTTCTACTTTTGAGCTTCAAATCATGCTTTTGGGGGCTAGGGCATGGTGGTGAGGTTCCACTCTTTGGACACATGGACATTTGAGGAGGAGAAGGGTCTTCACCATGATGAGAGTGCTTAGATTATTGACATTTTTCCTTTGGAGACCTATCTATGCTTCTCCAACACCAACAACTTCCTCAAAGTGGCAAAACATCCCTTAAAGGGGTGACATCCTCCTAAATTAGGGTTTAATTTGCGAAAAAAGTGAAATTTTAAGTGAATTTTTTAATATTACTTTGTTAAGGGGGGAAGATTAGGGTTGTTGACCCCTAAATTTGGTTTTTTAATCCTTATTTTGTGGACAAACTATGTTAGTTACATTTTGTATAAATAAAGATCATAAGATCTCATTTTAAACATAACTATCCCTCATTGTGAGAGGACTTAGTCTGAAATTGTTGGTTATCTTGGCTCTTTTATCTCTTTTTCACTTGTTTATGGCTATATTTATGAAAGGTTGATGGAGGAGGTCTAGCGCTAGCTTTGGATGATGCTTTCTAGATCTTATGGTGGATTATCTTTGCATTTCTTTTGATCTTGGTATGGTATTTTACTATTATGATATCATTTTTTCAAGTCAAGTATTGTTATTCTAGAGTTAGGTGGGAAGTATAAGACAATAAACCCCCACCATATCCTTCATCATTTTATGCTTCATCTCATTTATTTCACTAGGGTTTTCTAAGAGAAGTATAAGGGCATACACCCTATTAGCTTAAACCCTAGCTAGAGAAACCTTTCTTAGGAAGTAAAAGGGATTACACCCCCAAGGAGGTAGCTTCTCTAGCTCTTGTTTATTTGACTCCATTAAACCAACAGTAAATGCACTAGTCATACTTGTTTTCATTGGATATATAAAATCATTGCCTTGGGAAACGTAATTTTTTATCTTTTGGATTTTTTCTTGATTGGAGTTGATTTACCTCGTTTAGAGGAGTCTTCCCCCACTAGGGTGTTTCCTCTCTCCAAATACTCTAATTTTTGTTACAAACTTTAACCTACAACCATTAGGGTTGCATGACCCTAGCTACTAACACTCTCATAACTCCTAAAATAACCCTAAAATAACTCCTAACTTTTACTCACTTACTCTACTAACTAGGGCACATATTTTGGGAAAATTCTTAGTACTTTTGCATGGTTGAATTCACTGTTGCATGCCATTGAAAGATACATCCATAAGTCTCCAATTTTCGTCAAAAAATACATGTTTACAACAAATATATTCTCTTTCTCCTTAAGTGCCATTTTTCATCCTATATTCATTGCTAAGATTAACGTTGATTTACTTAACTGGTTTAGAACTTTATATGCTGATTTAGATGTTTTATTTTCTTATATAAACTGTCATCTACTGATGCAAATTAGGTGCATCAAGATTAACTTGCTGATCCAACTAACATATCTCATTGCAAAGTGTCTTTTATTTTGTCTCGGGCAGGTACAATCATCTGGTGAAGTACTATACCTATGGGGCAACAATTACTTGACTTACAAGTAATCTCTTCCTACCTTTCATTCCAATTAGACTTGACCTCTAGGGGCTTCACTACCATTTCCCTCCATATACATCTCAATCCCCCTAGGTGTCACCGGGATCACCTCCCTAGAGTGACCAAGTGTTATAACCCTAAATTTCTCTATACATGCATACTTGGCCTTTCACCCTCTTACTTGCATTTTTTTTCCAAAGAACTACTGAGTTGCTCTTCTAAAATACCCATTTTTTGAAGATGTATGTGAACTGCACCATTACTACCTGTGTACATACACTTTCTACACCACTACATCCCGTGTACATATGCATGTTTCACCATTACAACCCATGTATACTTGCAAAAGTTGCAATAAATAAAAAGTTGCAAGGAACTCATTGAGATTACAGGCTATTGGGTAGTTTCCCAACTAATCCACTTGCTATAGCCCGTCACCCAACTAAATAACCATCCTTTTGTCATATAAAAGGAGGTTTTGGGGTCATTCCACATCTAGACATAAGAACGATGAAACTCTACTCGTTTCACATCCCCTCCTTGCCCAAGTTATTGCAGCCCTTTTATGAGAATTGCCTCTGCATTCCCCAATTAGTCTTTCTTCCTCCATCAAAACCCATTCACTTCCCAAGAATATATCAGAAGGTTGAGAGGAGAAGCCATACAAAGGTGCACTTGGAGTTTGGTGAAGAGGAGCTCGGACCAGGTTCATGGAGTAGTAGCCAGATTTGGTTGTAAAGGTATAATCATTGAGTTTTTTAATAAAAGAATTACTTTTCCTATCCCAAATCATGGTGTATTGAATGCTTTTAATGGTTTATGTTTTAATATTCTAACATCTAACCCTAATTTGTATATGAATAACATGCGTGTAGAAAACTGTTTCTCTATCTTTGAATGCAGGCCATCCTTGGGAGGAGGTGTGCAGTTAGCTAAGCTTTCAAGCATGAGGGGATCATCACTGGAGGCAGAGTAGATGTATAGTTACCCAATCCTTCTCATCTTTTCTTTTCTTGTATGAATTTTGGTATGTTATGGGTAGTTTAGAGAAGTAATTTAATTTTAGACGGTTAATTGATCTGCCTATATACTGAACCCTAGTGTAGTCATAGGGGGGGGTTTCCCACTAGCACCTAGTCACCCTTGAAGTGCAGGACCTACATTGAGGTGAAATTGTGTGTAGGATTCCCAAGTTGTAGCACTTTCTTTGCGGTTGGATCAGGATTTTCCAAACCTACAAATTACGCTATAACACCTCCAAAGTGGCCACTTGATGAATATTCTCATGTTATTATCGACAAGTGTTGAAGGATGTGGGAAACATTCTCCATCATTTCCTCCCTCTATCGTGCGAGAGCTTGCTCAAGAAATGGGTTAATAGAATATTTTTCTCTGTCATTTTTATTTTCTGCCACCATAGAGGGTTTCTTCGGAGTGTGAGATAAATTGTTCTTAAGAGAGACAAGCTCGAGACCCAACTTTCTATACTAGGACCCCATCGGGGACATGCATTAAAAAATGATCAAGAACAACCTGCTCTGATACCATTGATCCAAATTATTATCGATATGAAATGAAAGAAGAGATATTACAATGAAATACTCATCAAATTTTCCATAAATAAAGAAATAGATCAATACATGATTTCTATTAATGAAATAAATGTACATAAACTGTACAGAGTGCAAGACTCGCTAGAATGGTGGCAACTTTATCTCTGAGAAGAGATTCGATGGCTACGTTCATTAGAAAAAATTTGAGTACAATGATGCTCTTAAGGAATTTTTCAAATAAACATGAATTCCAAAACCCTATACATCCAAAAACCTAACCCTAGGAGATGAAGCGCCACAAGTCATGTGGGCCCCGTTGGGGTAAGTTAGTACATCAACTTCCTAGGGTCATAACTTTTTCATACTATCTTCATTTTAGGCATGTGATAGCCTATTGGAAAGATCCTTTCGATAACTACACATTATACCATCAAACTTGACTTTATTAATAGTTTGATTGTGGCAAGCCAAAAAAATGTTGTTTAGGGCCTCAAAATGGCCCCAAAAGTACAAAAACATGTATTGACACAAAAAATGCCAAAATAAGCCAGCTGGAATAGGTGGGAAGCCACCAATATCCACCTGGATGTTTTGTATGGATTGAAGACATCTCCATAAGTACAAAACCCACAATTAAAAATAAATGTCCCCATTACAAAGAAACGTGTTGAACTGAAAACTGTCAAGATGAGCCAGGTAGAATTTGGAATAGGTAGGTGGCCACCAATGTGCACTTGGATCACTTCACCTCCTTTATTGCATCCATCTTGTTTCCAACCTTAATCACTTCATCGACATAAAATGATGCATATATTTAATGACTACCTTCTTCCTTGGAATATACACAGTGATCAACCTTAGTTCTCACGAATCCTAAAATAAGGATGTATTTTGGTACCACATCCTTAGTGATTGCTTTATACCATAAAGGGATATTTTCAATTGCACATTATCTCTTTATTTCCCTTTACTGCAAATCCTTCAGGTTGTTTCATGTTGATTTATTCTTCTAGGTCCCCATGTAGGAACATTGTCTTTACATCCATTTTCTATATTTCAAGATGAAATGTTGTATCCAGAGACCTTTGCATTCCAATGGAATTTCATTTTTCAACAGGGGAAATAATATCACCAAAATTGACTCCTTCAACTTGGGAATATACTTTTACTACCATTTGAGCTTTTAATTTTTCAACTTGACCTATCAGGTTCATATTTTATTTGAGTAATCACCTACTACCAACAGGTTTCATTCCAATAGGTAATTTGACCAAATCCCAAGTGTCATTCATGTGTAAAGATTCCATCTCTTCGAACATGGTGTCCTTCCATATTTTACTCTCAATCGAGTCGACTAACTCGTTGACTTACTTGGGCTCCTCATCAGTGGAAGTTAACACAAATTCATAATGGAAACTGGAAAGATTGTACCTTTCAATGGGTTTTCTTACTTGTTCATACCTCCTTACAATTGGATTCCATTGTTCCACCTCTTCGTTTGATTCATTTGACACGTCTGAATCATCTTCTTTGTTCCTCGGGTCAATCCTCACCTTCTCTAGATATTTCTTTGTTTGAACTCCTTCAAACTCAGAAGTTCCACCAAATTCCCTAAAGAATACATCTTGACTGTACACTATTTTCCTTGATGCAAGATCCCAAATCTTATATCCTTTTATTTCATCTTTGTACCCATTGAAAATACACTTAACTACCTTCTTTTCCAACTTTCTCCTCTTTTCCTTATGAACATGCACAATTGCATCACATCCAAATACTTCAAGATGTGAAAGAGAAGGATTCTTACAAAAACATACCTCATGTGTATTCAATTCGACTAGCTCTAATGAAGGAGACTTATTTACCAATTATTTTGTAGTCTTGATTGCCACTTCCTAGAATTCTTATGTGATCCCAACACAACTTATAATGCTCCTTTCCTTGTCCATCAACATGCAGTTCACTTTCTCAACTTATCTATTTTTTTGTGGGGTATATGGTGTGGTATTTTGGCGTGCTATGTCCCACTTCTTGCAAGACTACTAAAATCATTTCCACATAATTATCCACCATTTTTAGTCCTTAACACCTTTGTCTTCTTATTTTTATAGTTTTCCACAAGAGATTTAAACTCTTTGAATTTCTCGAAAACCTCATATTTCTTCCTTGGGAAATATATCCATGTCTTCCTGGAAAACTCATCTATGAAGGATACATAACAAAATTATATACCAAGTGAAGGGACTATAACAGGTGCAAACACATCACTATGAACCAATTATAGACTCTCATTTTTCCTTGTCACTCAAAATGGAAACCTAACCTGATTTTTTTCCATATATGCAATGTTAAAAAATATCGAATTCCAAATTACAATCAAGAAAACCTTTCACCATAAATTTTTTGTGATAGTTTGAAGTCCTTTTCACCAATGTGTCCCATCCTTTGGTGCCATAACATGGTCGATATGACTTGAAGAAGAACAATCAATTAATTTTTTTTATTCAACCCAAGTTAAGTCGATTCAAGTTGAAGTTGACTTGACTTGAGGAACAACAATGTTGTTGCATATAGTCTTGTTGACATTCCCTAACAACTTGTATATGGTTACAATATGAAATCCTTTCATTAATACCATTTCACCCCTGACCATTTTGTATGTATCCTTATGAAATAGAGTGTGCACTCCCACATCACTCATCTTGATGGTAGATACCAGGTTTCTAGCCAAACCCAAAATATGTAACACACCTAGAAGGTTTCTACTCCCCCCATCTTATAGTATCGGTCAAAATATTCCTCGTCCAACAATTTTGGTTGCTGATTCATCCCCCCCTTCATATGTATTATATTTGCATAACCATTCTCAGTGAAGTGTCATATGAAAGGATGCACGTGAGTTGATCAACCAAATATATTGATTGACTTTGTATTGGTCAACGCCAGTTACACATCACCTCATTTATCCAAAGTAGTCTTTCTCTTAGTCAATTGCTTCTTGTCATGTCTCATATTGACTTATGTCATCTTTGAATTGAAATCCCTTTTATAATTTATAGCTTCATCACATTTCCAACATCTTCTCATTCATTGAACTGGGAATTTAGATCTACCCTTCGACTTATAATTTCTATCAAAGAATTTTCCTTTATATCTATCAACTAATCAACCACTCACCATTAAGGAATCTTTGGTTGATCCTTCGATGTTCTTCAATCTCATTTATTCTACTAATAAATATGAAATCACATATTCTATATCTAACGTGTTGAATTACTACCTATAACCATGACTAAGCTATCATAGGAGGCTGGAAAAAAATATAATAGGCTAATACATTTCTCCTCCTCAATGATTTTTATATCCTCATATGATAACTAGTTTATTATAGTATTGAATCGATTCAAATGTTCAACTACCAAGATTCCATCAATCATCCTCAGAAGATACAAATTATTTCTAAGGAACAACTTATTTACCAAGACTTATCCCACAGTTTCTTGGCCGACTCTTCACTTGAGACATTCAACAACACCAAATCTACAAGACTTGAATCATACTCCTTTCCCTTTTATTGACTTTCTCTCATTCTTCCCTCAATATAACTATAGAAATTATACCTAGATAGATCGTTTCCCATTACTCTCTATCTACAAGAATATTCTCAATTTTAATTTTCCAAAGATTAAAATTATGGCCATTTAATTTTCCAATTTCTATCCTCGAATTTCTTGCCATTCTTTCAAGAACAACTTTAAATATCTCTAACTTACAACTCTCACTAGACATAGGGTTTATCTCGGATCCAAGATCTTCTCACCAAGGCTCTGATACGACTTGTATCAAAATGAATTAGCTAATATCTAATACCATATGTTAGGAAATATACATTAAGCCTGGTACGAAAGGGAAGACATATTTAATCAAGAAAATAAATCACAAAGACAATACATATATATTTTAATCTAGAAATCCAAACAGGAAAACAAACATTCCTTGAGCATATTTCTCTCTTGTTGTATTATTCATTCATAATAAAGAGTTACATGACTAACCTTGGTATACACCTAAGACATAATCACAATCATACTCTCTTTCTTTACACAAAAAAAATCCTACAACCAATTTGGCTTACATCTACATGACCAACAACCTATAAATATTGATTAACATAATACAATTACAATTTTCCTTATTTATAGGCTTTACAGTATGAAAAACCTTAAACCATGCCACCCAAAAATGATTACAAATCCACATAGATCATTGTCTACAAATCCTATAAATTTCAATATTTTTTTACAAACGACTTCAGTCGGATTACTAGTCGACATCCAACTAATCTTGAGCCAGTTTCCACTCGACCTCCTGACAACCTCCTATTATATGAACTACACTTCCCCATCCATCACTTCAATTTTGACTTCCCGGTTGATCACTTCAACCTTCAACTTGACCATCGACTTGACTTTACTCATTAGTTGACTTATCCACCCAGTCGATCCACCTCAACGAGACTTTCACTGCAAATAATATAACAACCCAACATTAACCATGTATGCATTGGTGTACTAATATATAATATATTTGTGTGATTCATTTCCTTAAGGTCTTAAACCCTATGGATATACAATTTTTATCAAACACATGACTCTTCGTATTCTAAAAATCACATATGAAATTATAAATAATACATATACACTCTCAAAATATAATTTCTAAATTTAATATGATCTTAGTTTTATAGAAAATAGGTTATGTTATCATGTATTAATTATATATTTCATCCTATAAAATTGTTTGGCATTGGAAGTTAGAAGCATACAAGTGAAGTCGAGGATGGATGGAAAGGATTTGACAGAATGATTGCATGTAAAATGTTTGAATAAAGAACTATACAACAATTTTTTATTGTAGATCCTAATACCAATACAAAATATTAGACTGTGATCCATTTTATTTTTGGGAAAAACTTATGCATGTGGGTGAGTTATACCAAATTTGTGGTGGATTTAAATAAGCAATTGGAGCATATATTGGGGATTCATGTTTTCAAACATCACCTTATTTATGAAGGTATTGTAGGATCCATCCTAGTTGTTTGATTATCATTTTTGTAGGGATTCAACTCTTATATTAGCACTATGATTGAATGGAGGAGTGGTGGGAACTAAGCTTCCTTCAAATTCAAACATGTGTCTTTTCAAAATATAATAAAAAACAATCTAATTTTCCAAATTCTTTGAAGCCTTCACCTATTCCTAATGCCTATATTGTAGAGCATGTTAAGGAGGTTCCAATTGTGGAGATTACAACATCGAAGGTCTCCCATATACATTCACATTTTAAAAATGTGTAGGGTGGGTTCAAGCTAATGAAGGTTCCTCGTCACATGTTAGTGGCAATGAAAACATGGAAAAATAACAATATATTAACTTGGAGGGATGATTCAAGGTACTTTCATATTGAATTTGAATATGGTGTTAAAATATGAGATGTAGGAAATTGAATTAGATTTTGGAATATATATTTTTTATTTATAGAATTTTTGTATGACTCTGTGAAGTTCGAGTTTTTCTAATAGTGGCATGTTGTTTTGCATGCAAAATATAATGCATATGTTTCTGTTAGTGTAGGTGTTGAGTACACAAATGATGAAATTTCCTTAAAACAAATTATAGAATTGTAAAGAAAACATTTTTCTAATGTAGAGCTATTTTTTCATAATTATAACGTTAATTCTATGTTTTTTTAAATTATGAAAGTCATTATATCCTTGAAATTGCAAGGCCTTGCATTAGTGAAAGGTATGAGGGTCTTAACATTATCAAATAAATTATTATTAATTTTATTTTATAGAGCTAGATTTGTATCCATGAAGCATATAATTAATTTTGAAAATGGTTAAGGAGATCAAAAATGCTAACAAGAATACAATATGTATGTATTTTAAGATTTTCATATATATCAAGAGAAAAATATATCAAAAATAGTAAATAATATTAATTTATTTTTAAAATTACATATTTGGAATATGCATAGTCAACTCTATACATTGTCTATGTAGTTTCAATGGTGATGAATTTGTGTAGCCTATACAAAAATAACATAAAATATAGAGATATTGAGAGGTATTCAGAAAAATGGTGGTTTTGATGTATTTGTAGCCGAAACCACTAGGTTTTTTGTTCCAAACCTAAATATGAGGCAACCAAATAAGTAAACATGTATGATATAGTTGTAAGTCCCACCCAAGAAAAAATGAAAATAATGCACAGACATTCTAGAGTGTGTGCACATTCCTAGAATGTGCACATGTGTTTTTTACTAAGCATTTAGAAGGTAGTTCTAACAAGAATGTGCCAAAGGAAGCTTGTAGGCATATAGGGCTATCAACAACATGTTGACCCACCAAAAAACACCTTTCAAGGGTATCCTTGGTATCTTTATGGGGAGAGTCAACATTATGAGTTTTTGAACATTAAGTATGAGTGCCTAAAACTTGGATATGGTTAGGGGAACAAACCAAAGAGTTACGACATAAAATAATGTTATAGACTTATGTGACCAATAATGATGCTTTGAAAACCACAAATGATCTATCTAGGTCATCCTTTACCTATAACTAGGTATATATATACCACTATCATTTTTAAGCACTAGGTATGGGTCTCGGGGGGCTAGACATGGCCAAGGAAGGAAACATGAATTTTATGACATAAAGGAATATTCTAGCCATCTAGGGCCAAGAAGGATTCCTTGAAAACCCACACATGGCCACTTGAGGATATCATTTCATATTATTATGGATGTTAGTGCCACTTTCTGGTTTTGAAAAGAAGGTATGTGTCTAAGGGCATTAGGAAGGATCTAGGGAAGAAGGTCATGCCTTAGGTCCTTAATAAATATTTAAGGAATATAGAGTCATGAACAATTCCTCAAAGCACCACATGTTACCTATGGAGGGTATCCTTGGACTCTAATAAATATGTTAGTTCCATCACAAGTTTTTTATCATTAATTATGGGTCTCAAGGCATTGATATAGTCGAGGGGGGAACCCAAGCCTTAGTTGAAGTAAGCATATATCCCCAACTCCATCCACTCTTTGGACCCTAGCTCTACCTGCATCCCCATCTAATCTTGGGACATTAAATCCTCTTCCCTTTGTCATTTGACTCTACCTTAACCACCTTCATTCCAAGGCCATATCCCCCCTTGGTGTTGGTTGTGGAGCCTGATTATCTTCCCAATTCATAGGTTTGTTTCAACCGTGCTTGGACCCCATTCCCTAACAGGGGGGTGTGGGGGGTATTTCTCCCACATAACTATCGTCAGGGAGGTTTAGGGGCAGAGGTGAAAATTTTTTTACCCCCCCCTTAGCGGGGGATTCGGGGGAAACGCCCCCGAAGATAAATATTGGGAAACAAATTCTTGTAAAATATTGTAATTTTGTAGTCAATCTGGACCGTTCATTATAAGGTCGCGGATATGATGATATAATTTATTTTTAGGGTTTTTTTTCCCTAGAAAGAAACCGTCTTTTATGAGGGAATTGTATTGCGGCTGTGCATTATCGCGAATATTGTATTCTGAGAGAGGAGACTGTGAGAGAAACATGAGGAAGTTACATAGGGCATGTTGTAGGTTGTATCCCTTCATTTTGCTGAATAATAAAAAGGAAGGACCTGGAAATTTCTTTGGTGTATGTAGCTCACACTGGGTGAACCACGTATATCTGTGTCTCTATTGTATTATGTATATTTTGTGTTTTATTTCCGCATTTGTTTTATTTTATTTCTCCGTGATCCTTTTTTTCTAATATTTGGGACCTCATCATCTCTGCCTTTGGACCCTCTTCCATAGGGTCATATTCCTTCCTTGTCCCCTTTGACTTAGGTCCCTATTCTTTCCACTAGGAATATTTGCACCATTTACCCCTATGTTTGGTCCCCCTTCACCCTAAGCCCCACATTCCCTTACCCCATAACCTTAGCCCCTATCCCCTTATGTGTAACCCTGTCTCCAATTGGGACTATGTACTAGGGAGTACCCGTGTATGTTGAAGGTAATTTTTCCCACATCAAAAATTATATAACCAACTCATCTAGTGTTAATATCCTTGGAATTCACCAATTCCAGAAGGAAACAAAGGTGGTGGTGGGCTAGCAGTAATGTAGCGAGTGATTGGTTGCTAGCTGCAAATTCATTCAATATTGACCGATTGCACCCTATTAGGAGATTCAATAGAAATTGTCCTCAAATATCACTGAAACCAAGGAAGAAGAGTGTGTCTCAACATAACATAATCAACGTATACCATTATTCTCATTGACTAAAATAATAATTGAGGTTTACTTAATATCTATTAATAATAGATTATATATCAAGGGATACCCCACTTGGACTTTGAAATCCGACCAAAAGCGAAGGGAGAGTTTTGTTTAGTTGAAAACAATAAAACTCCCATTTGTTACCCTAGTGTGTCATCTATGGTTGCGATTTCCACTTCAATGTTATTTTAGGTGGTAACACTACCCAAAACCACAATGACTAACCAATAATATGAGAATAAAAACCTTTTGACCATAGCTTCAGTTGCCTCTAAAGCCATCAAAATATGTATTGTTGTAGAATGATAACCATATGAAGTGTTATATGATTGAAGTCCATGTGAATGAAAAAAAATCTTGATTGTCTCTTGGAGTCTTCATCCACCCTTTGGATTAATATCAACACCCATGACCTTTTCCACAAGATGCCCTAGTTCCTTGTATGCATTTATAATGTCTCTAAGGGCACAAGACCAAAGGAAATACATAGTTATAGGAATATGTTGTAGTAGACAATAACCTCCCAAATTTTGCATCTGATATAAATAAATTTGGGACCCTTCATTCTTTTTTCATTTTGAAAAGAAAAAGCTTTGAATTTTTTTTCAAAAATCATCATGTTTTCACTTTATTTTTATTTTCAGTTTTTGAAAATTTTGTTCTATGAATTTTCATTGATATTTTAATGACATCTTCTTTCTTGGTTGTTTTCATTTTTTCCAAGTCATTTGATCAAGATATCCTTGATTATTTTTCTTATCTACATTATTTTTGACAATTCATACATGAGCTACAGTATTTGGAAAACATCCTAAATTCATGATTATATTGCTTATATAAGAATTTTGTTTTGAAAATATTTAAGAGTTTGAAAATTGCAAAATTCTATCGACCTTTTAACTATATTTATGAAAAAATAGGTTATATTTTTTAATATTTAATCAAAGTTATCATTATCATAAACATGGTTAATATGTTAGTCCAAAACTCAAAACAAAAATTGATTAATCGAGTTTGTACCTTGTCATCACGAATTTTAATGATTTTAATTTATTAGTACAAACTTATGATTTTTCATACATCATGTGAATGGGGATATTTTCAAAGTTATGTTAATATTCCTCCATGTTTACTACTTGTTTGCCTCACCATTACTGTGAATTTATTACACATCTCAGTCATGATAGATTTACTATGTCAAAGGGTTTGAGTTATTTCGACATTTTCTTTTACCCCAAGAGTTGAATGTTCTTACCTATGGGTGAGGGTTTGTTACCTTTCCATGAGATTTTTCTTGAGTTGTATTATACTTTTAGTATGAGTATGATATCCAGAATCAAACCTAGCATCGAATTTATTGAAGCTAATGAAGACTATTATCCAACTTTTCAAAAGGTCGGCTAGTTAGATTTCTTGCAGATGTTTAATGGATATAATTCATAGGTTACTGAATCTTTTTCTTTGATTTTTAATGGTAATTGTGCTAGGCTTGGAGATATTGAGTTACAGATAAATGAGGAAATGATAGTCAGGGTGAACCAGTTGTCGTTAAAGGGGGTATCTTGGTCCAAGACCAAAAGAGTTAAAGAAATCCCCTCGTCATAAATCTTAATTTCTCCTTAGTGCAAATACAATTACAAAGGTATGTCTATCTCCCTAGTGAAAGGAAAATGGCATTTTATTTTAGGCTTTATCAATGGTTTTATTACATGTGAAGGTCAATATAATCTTTTCTTTATATACCACTTTCGTTTTTTGATAGTTTTCATGGATTATGAGTTAAATATGTCGTTTTTCTTGTTCAAAAGGATTTCGAAAATGGCTCATTTTCACCAGAGGAAAATTCCGAGTTCAGAAATTAATGTTTTTGATCATGGTTTAGTTAAAATTTTAATTAAGACTCAACTCAAATGGAATAGCGATTCTTGGGAAGATTTTATTTAGAGAAATCATTTTCAGGATAACCCTAAGTCGAATTTACAGACTCAAAACTCTGAGTTAGAGTTTGAAACCATACGATCATGTAGAGGAAATGTTCCTCCCAACCCATAGGTTTTCCTTTCTCAACAAAATGTTGGGAGGCTTACACACAATCAATCTTTAAGGTTTAATCTCAAACCAGAGTCAATCATTTTAATCGAATTACCACAGGTTTCTTCTAAAGCATCCAATATATTTTGGTTTCCTCTCTTGCGTCTGAATGTGGTAGAAAAGAAAGTCCTCATGTTTTTGAAAAGAATGATGATTCTAGGAAGTTAGTTAATTTCATGAACAAATGTAAAGGAAGGAAAGTTTCTAGAATGCTCATAAACAAACCTAGAGAAACTTATAATGTTAGTTCTCCTTTTCAAATTGAATATGAGGAATTGGTTAAAAATCAAGAAGTTTATTCTCCCCAGAACATTTCTTCACATACAGTCGAGGAACCTATTGAAAAAGTTGTTGAAGAATCCAAGAAAGGAAAAGCTAAAATCAATCCAAAACTGAAATTATCCTTATGAAAAGATAAATATTATTCAGTAGTTCCTGTGCTACAAGAAAATATTATTGATTTTGAGTTATAAAACCAACTACTAAGGGAAAAAAAAATCATTGGTGGAAAACCAAAGAAGACAAGATTCAGGATCCAACAATGACAAAAAAGGAGAGACAATTACTATCAACTCTCTAGTGGTTAACATTTTCGTTAACTGAAAATTTAATACTTTACCCCATAATGCTCAATGATTAAGGTGTTTTATTTTAATGGTATGAGTTAAAATTTTTCTTTATTTTAGTTTTTCTTTTTTGTTTAATTTTCATTAACAAATGAGTAGCTAGAAAATTTAAAATTATGTAGCAACTCTAATTTTGTCGATGTTTTATAAATTTTTGTTATTTTATTTTGGTTGTTTTACAGGTGTTAAAAGAATTACCTGGATGAATAGAAAATATGGAATATTAGTTTTCCATGAATAATTTCAAAATTGAACAGTTACTTATTAAAACAAAATTGTTTACATTTTATGTATTTTGTTAATATAGTTTGGGGATTAAACATTTTTTATAATTTGCCATTCTAAATAGATAACTATTTTTAGTTATAGAAAGAAGTTAAGTTTATTTTGAACTCTTTTTTATATAAAAGTGTGAAAGAAAGATGATAGGGAGGGCTTAGTTTTGCGATAAGAATGAAAATTATGCACTATAGTAGAAGTCTTTCTCTTTGAAACTTATATTGGATAAATTTTGGCTTTGAATATTAACAAGCATCAATATTCAACACTATTACTGATATATGAGTGCATATCTTTTAAATCAAAGTTTTATCTGAATGATGTGTTACTGGAATTACAGTTGATTTAATTTATTATTGTTAATGAATTAGATTGATTCATTTTATTTTTACACATTATTTCAATGTTATTTTGTATATGAATATTTTTTTGATTAATAATATGTGTTAATTACTTAGGAAAATTTATTGATGCATACACACTTGTTATACTCATGCAAGTGTTCTGAAGATCTATATATTTTGAATATTGTTTATCTTATTTAATTCATATACGATTAGAATTATACTCGGGCATTAGATTAGTTTGTTAGCTTAGTTTTATTTGCTAAATTAGATTTTATTCAGTTTTCATTCTCATTTAAAATACTTATTGTTCTTAAAAAGAGGGAAAAAAAAAACTCCTTTAATAGGAGTAAATTTCATGATAATTAGAATTAGTCTTTCTTTATAGATAGTTTTAAATCTGTATCGGTTTATATTTTAGTTTGTTATTTGATAAAGAATAAAATATTTTTAATCAGTTAGAAAGTGTATATATTTTTCGTAGTTTTTTTTTTTTTGTAGATTAGGATAGTTAAAGGTAACTCGACCTAAACCAATCAAAATCGCCATTTACAATGGATAAGGGTCTAATTTGGATTTTGACCAGGCGAATTCTTGAATGTTGAGCATAGTCATATTTGACTATCAACATTTTGGCGCTAGAAGGAGGGCCATATGATAATGAATGGATGAAAAATAAACAAAACTAAATACCATTCAAGTAGATCAACTTCACCCACAATATCTTTTACTACTTCATAATTAGAATCTCCAATTTGACGAACTGTAAATGATATTTCTTCCAGTTCTCTTAGATCACTAGAATTTCAACGAATAATACAGAGAATAGAAGATCTTAGAAATCAAGAAAAAAATTCTCAAGGATATTCTTATTCTATAGATTATGTTATCCAATAATTAGATGTTATTACTAGAGTGCAGAGATAGATATTTGGTATTGAACTGATTCATTTTCAAGTACCCATCCACATTATAAAAGCCATTGTTAAAACTATTGGAAATAATCTCCCCCCTACTCCTTCGCATACACCTTTGCATATGTCTCATCTTCCATGTCCCCCTCCATCTCCTCCTTGTCAACCGAATACTATGGTTGGATTACCGAGAGATTCATGGAGAACTCTGGGAGCAACAAATGTTCATGGAAATCAACATGACTTACTAAAAATCTAGACAAATGCTTACCAAAATTTAACCTTGAATCAAAAGAAACTCCTGATAATCATATTAATAAATTTATGTTAGTTGTGAATATGAGAGGCGTTGATCATGAAGACGGTGTATGTAAACTTTTTCCATTTACTTTTGAAGGAGAAGCCTCCACTTGGTATTTCTCATTGCAGGCTAATTCTATTACAGATTGGGATACCTTTGAGGATTTATTCATTAAAAAATTTGGAGATGATAAGTGTCCATCCACTTTTTTGGTTGAATTGTATAAAATCAAAATAGGTCCTAAAGAGAAAATCAAATATTTTAATCAAATATTCCTTAAAATTTTCTATAAAATGTCTGAGACATCCAAACCTAGTTTAAACATTCAAATTGATTTTTATTCCTCCACTTTACCAGTTTCCATTGTCATGTTTGTTAAACGTGAAAATAAAATTATTTTCGCTAAAGCAATGTAGCAAGCTTTGGATGTAGAAAATGAAATATCTTCTCAAAACAACCAAAAAAGTAGTTATCAAAGAAGAAAAGAAAGATAAAGATGAGATTTTGATATGGAAAGTTTACAAAAATTCATGAAACCATTAGCAAATGAAATAGTTGATGTTAAACAAAAACCAATAGAACTTTGAAATAAACCATTCAGGCCTTTTTCAAGAAAAATCCACAGATTCCACCGGGTGGCCAAACTTCAAAAGGAGTTAATGTTGATGAGGAAGAAGGAGAGGATAATGAGTAAGTTCAAGATACTAATTTGTTTTGGAATATTTTATGAATATGACTAAGAAGAATATTTTGTTGCTCAAACTCGAATTAAATGTATATCTTCGACTTATGAACCTTCTCCACCAGAAAATACTTCAAATACACATCTTGTAGAAAACAAGTCAGCTTCAAAAATCCTTTTTGCTATTGATAAAATTGATTATGATATTATCGAAGATATGAAAAAGACTCACACAAACATTTCCCTATATCAACTTACTAAATTGAAATCTCAAAAGAATATTTTATTATGGGCCTTAGGATTTTCTTATAAGACAATTCCATCATTAGCAGTTCAAACCTTATATTCTGATGTAGACGTTGGTTCAGTTCGCACAGGGGATAGATCAAGGTCACATACTCCTCCTTTTCTTCTCACTTTTGAGATTTTAAATAAAAATGTACATAATTGTTTAGCAGATTCTAGTGCATATTTGAATATAATGCCTTATTCAGTTTCTCTTCAAACTAATGCACAACCACAAAAATCGGTTATTCAAATTGTACAATCGGATAGAACAAGGATAAAAATTTTGGGAGAATTAAAGGATGTACTTATCAGATTATCATCTAATTCTAAAGTTTTTCAAATAATAGATATTATAGTTGATGATATTTCAAATGCTTATGGATTAATCTTAAGTCAAGATTGGGATGAAAAACTTCATGGATATTTCTCAACTGATTGGTATCACCTTTTGCTTCCATATAACGGGAAGCCTAATCAAATTCATGTTAATAGTGAAAAACATATGAAACATAATGTGACTGATTTAGATGGAGAAAATGAACCCATGGATTTTTCTAATAGCATTATTGGGGATTACTTTGCTGAATTTTTTTTGGAAATTTTAATGCTCAGATTTCTCATTTTCAACCTACAATTAAAGGCTCGGAGATTGAAAAATTCTCTCAAACAATTTTTTCCCATTGTATTAATTTTTTAGATATTTCTATTAATATTTTTGTAAACTATCCATTTTGGAAATTATATTTTGATGGATCTAAATCTAATGACGGAGCAGGTGCATGTTGTATTTTATTCAACCCCGATGGTGAAAAGACTATGTTAACCCGCAAAATAGAATTCCATTGCATTAACAACATCGATGGATATGAAGCATTAATACAAGGTATAAATAAATCTATAAACATGAATGTGCAAGACATCTTGGTTTTTGGTTATTTAGAGATCGTCGTTAAACAAGTAAAAAAAATCATTTTGTTTCTAATCATTTGAAACATTATCAGCAATTGGCTCAAGATCTCAGTAGCAAATTTTATGCATTTAATATTGTTTTTATATATAGAATGAAAAATGCTAGCACAAATCCATTGACAAATATAGCTTCTAGACTTATTCCTCTAGAAGATTTCCCTCCGAATAAATTCTTTGTTGAATCAATTTTTAGACCTTTTGTCCCCGATAAAATAACCAATTGGTGTTTCTTTAATGACGATGTTGATATAATCAATTTTCTCTCTTCATAGCGAACATATGAAAATGATATCATTGATTAAGATTCACACAATCAGGAGATAAATAAATCTTCCCCTGATGATAAAATCAAATCTGAAAATATCATTCCTAAATATGTTGTAAGATTAGAATATTTTTATGATTTAAAAGATAGATTTAAGAAACCCACAAATTGTAAAAAAAACAGTTCTACAATGAATGTTGAACTCATTAATCTGGGAATATAACAAAATCCTCAAAATGTTAATCTTGGATTAGGTTGTTCTCCTTTTGAAAGGACAACTTTCATAAAACTTCTTAAACAATATAAGGATGTTTTTTCATGGTCATATGATGACCTGAAAACTTTTGATACATCTGTAATTCAACACACCATTCCTATGCTTTCGGAAGAAAAACCAGTACAACAAAAGTTAAGGAAAATTCATCCAAATCTTGAATCCCGAATTAAACTTGAACTTAAAAAATTGCTTAAAGAAAAAATTATATTTCCAGTGAGACATTCCATATGGGTGTCAAATCTTGTTCTCGTAAGGAAAAACAATGGAGACATTCGAATTTGTATTGATTTTAGAAACTTAAATAGAGCTTCTGAAAAAAGATAATTTCCCATTACCTCATATGGAGCAGATTATTCAAGCAGACTCAGGTTCTGAAATGATGTCATTTTTAGACAGATTTTTCAGATATGCTCAACTCTTAGTACACCCTAATGATAGACTCAAAAATACTTTCAGAACTAAATCGGGTACTTATGCTTATCAAAAAATGCCTTTTGGTCTAGTTAAAGATGGAGCAACCTTTCAACGAGCTATGGATATTGTTTTTTGAGGATTGATCAATAAATTTGTTTTTATTTACCTAGATGACATAACAATTTATTCCAAGAATCGTTTAGATCATGTTTCTCATCTTAAACAAGTTTTTGAATGATGTCGTAAGTATCGAATTTATTTAAATCCTATAAAAACATTTTTTTTCTCTTCAAGAAGATAAACTTTTGGGATTTATAGATTGTAAAGAAGGTGTTTCAATTGACCCTTCTAGAGTTAAAAACATATATGAAATTACGTGGCCTCATAATAAAAAATGTATGCACTCTTTTCTTGGAAAAAATAATTTTGTGAAATGTTTTATTCCTAATTTCACACAAATAGTCTTACCCTTGCAACATATGATTATAAAAGACAGGATTTTCAAGTGGAATACACTTGAAAAAGAATCTTTCAATTCTATAAAGAAAACAATCATTCAAGCACCTTCTTTACTCTCTCCTAATTACAATAAATAATTTGTTCTTTATACCTTTACTTCTGAACGATCTTACGCATCTATGTTATCACAGAAAAATGATCAAAATATAGAGTTACGAATTTCTTTTGAAAGCTCATCATTACAAGGAGCAGAATTAAATTCTACCGATGTTGAAAAAAAATCTTATGCAGTTTTCAAATCCATCAAACATTTCAAACCGTTCCTCATCAAATCTCATACCAAAGTAATAGTTCAACACCCCTCAGTTAGGATCCTACTTATCCAGAAATATTTAGGTGAGAAGAGAGCAAATTGGGTAACCACATTACAAGAATATGATTTAGAGATAAAACCTGCAAAACATGTACAAGGTCAAGGTTTATGTAAGTTAATCACTGAAACCATTGATATCACATCTGAAAATGAGGACATTGAGAAACATACCAAGAATGTACAATAGGTATGTGTTACTCTTGATATTCCAGATTCAAAATATTCAGATTTAATTTATTATCTAACTCATGGTATTGCAGCTTTTCATTTGGATTTTAAAAAGAAATGCACTTTAATAATAAAGTCCACGCAATATTATCTCATCAATAGCTTTATTTTCAAAAATAATTATTATTCAATGTTACTTAGATGTTTAGAAAAACAAGAGGTTGATAAAGTTTATTTGACCTACATGAGGGACCTGCAAGTGGTCATTTCAGAGGTGATACAACCACTCACAAGATATTATGTGCAAAATATTATTGACTGACCATGTTTAAGGACTCTCATGCATATGTTTGAAAATGTAAAATCTGCCAAATTTTAGTCGGACAACAAAATAAATCAACATCACCTTTGCAACACGTGATCATTGAACAACCATTTGAACAATGGGGACTCAATATCATCGGTGAAATTGTCCCTAACTCTTCCAAGAAGCGTGGGTATATTATTACTGCCACTGATTAATTTACAAAATGGGTGGATGTCATTCCCTTGAAATCAACTACAACTGATAAGGTAATCTCATTCTTAGATTTGTTTATTATTACTAGATTTGGTCTCCTGAGCACATTAGTTTTTGATAATCCAACTTTTTTTTCTTATTTTTCACTTATGGAATATGCACTTCAGAAAGGAATTAAATTAAATCATTCTACTAATTATTATCTTCAGGGTAATGGTTTAGCAGAATCAACAAACAAAAATATTTTGAAAATTATCAAGAAGACTATCGGTGATAATCAAAAAAATTGGCACAAAGCATTAATTTTCGCATTGCGGGAAGAAAAAATTACTTATAAAGCATCGTTGGGTACTTCCCCTTACTTTTTATTTTATGGGAAGGAGGTTATTCTCCCATCAAATATTTCCTTACCATCCCTAGCTTTAGTAAAGTCCTTGAGTAACATCCTTGTTCTCGTTTACAATATCGTACAAATCATATTTTCAAACTAGAGGAAGTGAGGTATAATGCTAAGAATACTTTTTCCAATCATCAAATGATCATTAAGAAATGGTTCGATAATAATATGTAGGTGAAATTTTTTTTGAAGTTGGTGACTTAGTCTTGAAATGGGATAAAGCACGCCCCGAATGGGGTGATATTGTCGACCACCTGGCATACAGAGGGAGAGCGGAGGAGCCAACAAGGCAGTGATCCATGTGACCGACTCATGCCAACAACTGCCGACTCCATCCTGCATTAAATGGATTTTACGTCGATGGCAGGGGAATTAACTTGGGATCACCCGACCTCTATTATGCGTGGCACAATGGCCTCTCTATTTGCTTGTGTTACTCTCCCTCTCCCGCGATCCGACTCCAGTACTCCTCCTTTGCCCTGGCTTGGTTTTTCTTGCATGCTCATGGTGTTTGTGACTCCCGACCATCTCCAGGCTCTCCCCTCTGGCCTGGATTTCCATTCCCACTTACTTTTCCAAACAATGCCACGACAACGAGGAAGACCACGAAGGGGTTCTCCTTGGCATCCTCATTGGCCTCGCGCTTGGACTTCTCCTCCTGGTTCGCCCTCAACACTCTCCTCGCTGCTCTTGCTGCCTGAGGTAGCTGCTCTCAATTCCTCCACCGCACCTATATCTGGCTTTGAGTGTTTACAGTTAATTGAAATCTTGTCGAGCTCTTCCCTGTGCCACCTCGTC
>JZKD02S0177745.1:0-22929 GCA_000966675.3 Picea glauca
TGTATGTCAGTAGATGAGGACTACTGTGGTGGATATGTTACACTGTTCGCAACCATACGTTGCTGATCAAGTACTTGTGTGTTACTTGGTGTGGTAGTGTACCACTGGATTGTAGTTATGTTCTACTATGAATAGACACAGTTGTGTTCTATCCTTGTTCTAATTGCCTTGAAGACTATCGACAATTTATTGTAGATAATCATCATCCAGACACATGATGAATAGAGATTTTCCAGACGGAAAACAGTGCAGAGCATTTACACTTCTTGTATCACTCTATGGTGAGAGTGACTTATCCAACATCATGTCTAATTACTCAGATGAAGTATGGTTTTGAGAGATGATGCAGCTGATGGTGATGGTGATGGTGATGCTCATGATCTAGTCATGAGATAGTCTAGACGACTATATTGATGCTACCAGGTAAATGGTATGTTTTTGTGCTGAAGACCATTACCTATAATACCTCCCTAACTAGGAGGGAGTGTTGATATTATGGTAGCTGCGGGAGGTATTTACCTCCACGTGTGAACCTGACGAGAATAGAAGACTCCGGGAAGCAAGAGAAACCCTAATGAGCTGGCTAATAACCCTAGAAGTCTTGTTGGCTCAAGAAGATAATTTATATTCGGTTATTAACCTCCAAGAGAAGAAGTCAGCCATAAATAATAATAATATACTGAACATACACATTTCCAGAAGGAGAAGTCGGCCCAACAAATCTAGCATAACCACTATAAATACAGGGCGCCAGTTCTCATTTGACATATCACAGCAGTTGCAGAGAGCCAGTTCTGCGCACTACAGTTCCTAGTTTGGTGTGCACGTGTGGAGGAGTGTTGCAGGTGCAACTACTACAACAACCAGTTTCAGTGTTGGCTTGGATTATCTCTTGGCTAGGGTTTGGACTATCTGATCAGCTTTTTGTGATGCGCTATCCTTGGGGAAAGGTGCGCTACTCTTTGTTTGGCTATCTAGCCTAGGGTTTTCTTTCGGAGAAATAATCAGTCAAGGTTAAGGTGCTCGAAGGGTGGCTTCTGCCTATGGTTGGGTGATGAGGGTATCGTCAATGGTAAAACGAGCACACCATCTTCTATATTCTAACAAGTCCTAGCAAATCTTAATCTAGGGAAACCCCCTTGAGCTGGAGGAGAGTTGGCCTGAAGTGAAAGAGGGTTAGTGATGTGACAGTGGCCTTCCCTCTTAATTACGTAGGATTGCACTTGAACTTTATGCGGGATTCCCAAAACCTTGAAGAAACTTAGAGGATTCTTAGGGTTAACAAGCTATTATCGCAAGTTTGTCAAGAATTATGGTCACATAGGAGCACCACTAACAACATTATTAAAGAAGGAAGCATTTTCTTGGACTGAAGAAACAACCAAAGATTTTGAAAAACTTAAGGAGGGTATGTGTACTAACTCTTGTCCTGGCCACATCGAACTTTACAAAAACATTTATTGTGGAGTGTGATGCCTCAGACCATGGAATTGGTGCAGTTTTAATGCAAGAAGGAAGGCCCCTTGCCTTTGAAAGCAACCAACCTAAACGGAAAAAACTTAGTCAAACCCAACTATGAAAAATAAATGTTGGCCATACTACATGCAATTCAAAAATGGTGCCCTTACCTAATAGGAAGACACTTCGAAGTAAAACTAGATCATGATAGTTTGAAGACTCTTTGAAGTACTTCTTGGAACAACGATTATCTTCAAAAGAGCAACAAAAATGGTTTACAAAGATGCTAGGTTATGAGTTTGAAATTATCTACAAAAAAACAAAACATAATGTTGTGGCCAAGGAAAGAAGAAGAAACAAAAGGTTCACTATGTGCTATTTCTATTCTGCAATTTGATTGGGTGGAAGAAACAAGGATAGAATGGAAGCAAGATCAAGAAGGACACTAAATTAGCACCCAAACATTACGAACCCTATAAGGTTTTGCAAAGGATTTGAAGTATGGATTACAAATTGGAGTTGCCTCCATCTTCATGCGTATATCCAATCTTCCATGTTTCTTGCTTAAAGAAGGTAATCGCCAACAAGATCCCAATCTAAACTATTTTACCAAAGATTAATGAAGAAGGGAAAGTCGTACTAGAACCATAAACAATCCTTGAAACATAGATTAAGCAATTGAGAAATCGAGCAATCACATAGTACCTCGTCATATGGAAGAACCTACCATTGGAAGAGGCAACATGTGAAGATGAGTTCTTCATGCAAAAACACCCACAATTAGTCAAGTGTTGAGGACAACACTTGTTTGAAGGGGAGGGCAGGGGCATGTTAAGACCTATACAAAGCCCCATTTTATGTGTAAAACCCCTTATTAAGCCCTAGGTATTGAATTATTACATTTATAGTATTATAATTGTATGTTAGCTAGAACCCTTGATGGTACACTTTCATTATAATTGTACCCTTTGTCTCCTATATATATACACCAAGGATACCTAGTCTTAGGATCATCTTATCTCATCTGATATTGTATTATGAATTGGACATATTGTAAAAGGATGTTTACCCCTCGAAGTGGATTGCATTCATTGACTTTTTATCATTTTTAAGGCGTTGGATCATAACATCTTACCTTTTCCTTTCCACTTATTCTTTCCCTCCTTAGAAACACCTTGTTGATATGTCAACCTTGTCAATAGTCTTAGATTTGAAGAGCATCACTTGTCCCCTTAAATCATGTAGACCACCCAAATATTTGAGGAGAACATCTTGGTTCTTGGGAGATGTTCCCAATAGAATGACTTGTTTTCTGAACTCGATAGTGTACTCTTGTACATTGTGCCAGTAGCAGTGCCAACGGATCCATTGGTCCTCTTTGTATCCAGTAGGGTAAAATTGGGACTTGATGAGAGTTTTAAACATCTCTCTTTTAGTAACTGGTGGATCACCCTCTAGTCTAACTGTTTCCATATAGCTTTGTCACCAAATTGGGCATGACCCTTTAACTTCAGTGGGGCAAATGATATCTTTTGCTCTTTTCCTATGTTATGCTCTTTCTTAAGATAGTGAGCTCCAACAGATTGGCTTTAACATCGCTATGATGGGGCCATAGATGTTTTGAACAAGAAGACCTTGTTATTTGATTTGAGGAATGTAATACTAATCCATAATTTTCCTATAGAAATTGATAAGAGGGACATCATGTCTGGGTTACACCATACCAGAAGACCTCCTGCCTTCTTCTTTTGGCCAAACACAGTTCCTAATATCTTCCATATATGCTTTTTTATTTTTGTTTCTTGTAAGATGATAAGATCTGGTGCTTCTACTTCAATTTTTTTTCAAGGGCACAACCTTTTGAAGTACTTTTTAACCCTAAGTATTCCAGGAAATGATTTTCATTTATAAATTGAGTATCAGAGGCATGGAAAAGTGTCAAGGGGTTGTTTTCTTGATGAAATTTTATTTTTTCTTTCAGCTTCCTTGAAAACAATATTCGAGTTATTTTTGCAAGTCTTCAACAAAAGATTTTTAGGCTTGCTCTTGAATTGAATGCTTTTGATTTGTAAGTGGTTGTGGATATTCAATTGGATAGTTTGTCACAACATATCTTATAAGCTACTGCAAATGACTTGAGGTTATACTCTATTATGCAGTGATTGCTTATGAATAAAATGAATCATATCGCTCAATATTGAAATGAATTGAGAATAAGAGAAAAGCTACAACTGTAAAAATAGAGAACATGATAAACACATTGAACATACGATTTGCCCTAGGAAAATTTGGATTGTGCCTTGCTCTTTTCTTTTCAGATTAAAATGCAAGATATAAAGAAAGATTGTCTCACTATGGAGTACAATAGACACGGTGGCCTGTCATTTGTTAGTACAAGGCCTTCTTTCTTTGTTATATTCTAATATCCTACTACTTTGCTTTGCTCAACTATGGAATAGTAAATCATTACAATTAGGAGGAAACCCCTTCTTTTCCTTGCAACTTGGTTTTTAACATGTTCTGATAGTTGTCTAGGGTCAGGGTTATGGTTTTTACATGCTGCAACTTCCCATTGGGGTCAAGGTTTTGGACCCTCAAGAATCTTCTTGAAAACCTACACATGGCTAGCTCCATATTTGTGAGTAATGAGGCCAATGTGGCAACCACTTGGTATTGTGGTGGTCAAAGCATGGTTCAATTTGGCGGAGGCATAACTTCCTCATATGGACTTTGATTGTCCTGCTGTTTGGATTATTGGAAAGCTTGCAGAGAGGAGAACAATGTTGAGGGGCTAGTAACTTCTTTGCAAAGTTTTCACTCCAAAAACAACTGTTTAAAGCCCCAAACAGGTTTAGGAAGATTCATGTCTCCAAATCACCAAATTAGGATCTGCCCCTAAAATGGGCCTGGCAAGGTCATGGCTTTTGATTTTCCACTGTAATGGATGACAAGCTATATGGTGATCCATTTCTGATCAGCTTCTTTTTGCCTTTTATTGAATTCTTCCCTACATCAGGATATGCTCTTCTATTTCGAGTAAGGATGGATGTGTGCTGACTTTTATACCTTTTGCTAGGGAAGACTGAATTTCAGGCGTTGTTTGTATATCCTTTTCAATATACTCATCAACCTTTTTCAAATATCAATGGTTGAAAGAATCTCTTTTTCAATTGTTCATCAGGATCAATGTTTTACCCCCAATGATTTGCATCTGATCTTGGTTCTACCTCCTTCCCTTTATGAAATACTTCCGAAGTTGAGAATTTGTTCTGGGTTTGGACATCAGTTTTTGGGACACACAGTCTTTTTGTGGGAGCTTTTATTCCTCATTCCAGGGTGATTTTCGCTTCTTTGTATTCTCCACAGAGGGCTTTTGTGGGCACGCAGCTTCAATATGGTCATATTCATTGGTTGGTCTGCATTTGAAAGGTGGGTTTTTATAAACCATGCTTTGATCATGAGACCCAGGCCCATTTTTTAGAGTAACTGAATCTAGGAGAGGCTTTTTGAGATCCTGATTTATGCAAATCCTAGCATGCTTTGTGGAAGTTTTCTTTCGTCAATTTCAATGACCACACACGTTCCAAGCCCCTCCCCAATAATTTTAAGGGCCTTTTCACTACAAAATTTCAGGGGCAGAAGAGTTAAATGAACCCATACTGGCACATTTCCTTGAGTATATGCTTTGGTCTCGAAACATGTCTCCCAGAATTTCATGTGGAGAGCTGCTATTTTGAAAAACCATAGGCCACCATCAAAATTTTTGTCTGGAATTTAAGGAAGGAAAAGTTGCCACAAAATACTCTGTCAATGGGAGATGGATCATATCCTTGTTAGAGCTTCCAATTAGTTGTGATGTAGCATCTGATGGCTTTTTTTGAGGGTCAAAGCCCCATAAATAAACATGTCAAACCCTTAATTTTCAAAATGAAAATATCTTCTATCAAGATCCTGGGATCAGATTCTATTGTTGGTTTTAATTTATCTTTGTTCAGGGAACCTTTAGAAGGGGCAATTTTATCAGAACCAGATTGAAACCAACAAAATCAACCAGTCTGACCGGTTTTAGGGCCGTACAGGTCCAGTTGAGGGTTCCAAACTGGCAATGGCTGGTTTTGTATGGAATTAGCCTTAAATCCTTGAATCAACTGGTTTCAAACGGAACTGGTTGGTTCTGTACTGCCGTGGCTAGGGACCAGTAAAAGTCAGTTTTTTTTAAACAATAAAATAATAATAGTGAAAGCAAAAAACCTAACCCTAGGGCCCTACTAAAGCTATTTAAAGAGATAGCCCCCTCCATTTCACTCACACGATTAGATTGTAGAGCCTAGAGTCTAGAGTTTAGACTCTAGTTATTCATAAGTACTATGTTTATTTTTGGACTCTAGAGGCCATTTAGAGCCTCTTTGTTGATGTATTTTAGTTAAGAGGTGGTTGCACTTGGTGCTGTTTTGGTTATATGCACCCTTGCTATATACATGAGAAACTTTGCATATTTGTGTATAATTGTTTGGATTCATATGGATGCACATGAATATATATGTTTTTTTTTCAAAATTTGAATATTTTATGTATTTTTTGGTCAACCAGTTTTGTGGTCTGGTCTTTTTCCGGTTCTGATTCTGATAACATTGAGAAGGGTTTTTTGAGTGACTTGTTTTTTAGCTTCCTCCATTAAAAACTACATATTGTCCATAGAGGGAAGATTGTTTCCTCCAGTTAGGGCTTCCTTGAACAATTGGGGTGATGTACAACCTGATCACATGTTGCCTTCTGTGCTTTGTTCCACACACACACTCACACACACACACACACATTCACAAGTGAGCTATATAGTATCCAAGCTTTTCTAAAACTAATCCCTATCTGCATCTGTACCTCTATTGATATCCATGTTAGCCATGTAACTGAGATTTGGTGGATTTCTTTTGTATTGAATAGGTTACTTGTAAATAGGGCAAGCGGGGTCTACTAACTTTCAGGGTATAAAACTTCATCAATTCTTGATTGAGCAACGGCTTACAGCTATTTAATGAAGAAAATGAAATGAAACTTTACAGATTAAGCTATTTATATTTATAGATAGTGTTGTCTCAAGTCAGTGATGCATCTTCAACATATTAATTTTTTAGGATTTATTTTTGTGCAATTGTTAGGGCTGAAAAAGGAAAAAAAGTGCACTTTAAAATCCTTTTTCTCCCAATTTTATAGAGAACACAGCGGGGGATGCACAATTATCCTATGTACGGATTGCGTGATGCCCTGACATCCCCATTTGTATGGGATATCTTAGGGATGTCCTTGGGACAGCCCCTGTTCACATGGGATGCTTCTGGCAGTTTCCCAAAAACAGGGATGTGGGGGTAACTAGAACACAGGGAAAGTAAATAATACATCTCTGACCCTGGGGAGGTGTCCCTGTCATGCCAGTGTCAACAATGTATGATCTTAATGTTGGATGACAAAAGAGAAACTTCTTGAGAAATAGGCCATTTTTGATACAAAGGAGGAAAACTTGTAATTTCAAAATGAAATAGTTATCTAATTAAACAGAAGCAGAAGATGCCTGGCCTCATGCCAAGCTGAAGATACTTGTAGAATTTCAACTTTAACATCCATAGCATTGCAAATGCATTTCTGCATAGGATGCTTATAACTTCAGATGTTGGTTCCTGGAAACATCATAAAGTGTCAATATTTTATAAAATGTTACTTGAAGGTTTATGCCAGGGTGTAGATGCACATGAATATGATTGGAGCTGAAATGTTCTTTGGTTCAGGTACATGTTTATACTATGAAGGAACATTGAACTGTAAAAAATTTAATTTGAAAAGTAACACGACGTGATGGTCCTAAATCATTTTAAGCTTTGGCTTCAATAGTATTTTTCTCCAAGATTCTTGTTTGATGACTGCTATTTTTTCATTCATGTTTTCTTATGAACTCTCTTTCTGATCCACTCTGGCAGGAGCTGCGTGTGGGCAAAAGAGGAAATCCAATAAAAGATGCTGATATCAATGAATGGACTTTGCTATTTCAAAACACTTTTTGGCAGTCTACCCATCTTTCCCGAAGGGATTAAATGCCATTATGAGTATTTACCTGTGTTTAAGGCCCAATTTTTACACTCTTTCTTGTCCAACATGACTATTAAATCTTGATATGCAGTCTGGTGTATGTAATATATAATGGAAAACAGATATCAGAACATGCTTTTCATCAACATTACTGTATCTGAAATACTGACATATGCACTAGTATAATGCTGCAGGAAATGCTTCTATGGTGAAGAGCCTCTAAAACTGTGCAACATTATCTGCATGAGTGAGGAACTTGACTCTCTTGATGTACTAATATCATTAGGAAACAGGATAAAACAATATTACCAGCTGATTCTTTGCACTGTCTGTAATGCATTGTGACAACTGATAACAAAGTAAAATTGAGTCATCACCTCTCTATGATCAAGAGGTATTAAACTAGGTGAATTAGATAATGAGCTACATTAACTATCACATGAAAATGTAGACAGATAAGATGGTAAAGATCATAAATGAACTCAACTTAAATACAAATTTCTAGTCTTGTTAGATAGTTGTAAATAACATGATGTAGAAAAAAAATAGCAATGATCACATCTACACATGAAACATAAAAAATTGAAAAAGGTGTTATTAAATGGCCAAGTGAAAAAAAGAGTAGTCATCTCTTTATGTTTCTGGAGGTATTAGACTAAGTGAATGAGATAATGGGCTACCTTAACTACCACGTGAAAGGATGTAGATAGATAATACGTGAATGAACTCAAAACTTATATGAAAATTTCTATCTTACTTAGATAATTGTAAATAGCATGATGTAGAAAAGAATACTAATAATCACATCTACATATCAAACACAAAAGATCAAAAAATACATTATTAAATGGCCAAATAGCGAATATCAGATTTTCAATCATGTCATTTGAATTAGAAGATTTTTTTTGATAGACAACCTTATTCAGTTATCATGAAATGTTGAAGCCATTACAATAAGAAAGTTTGTTACTACAACGATCACTTTTCCTTAAATTTAAAATCTCAATTATTTTGTATACTTAGACATTGTCACTAACAGGAACGAAAAAGTTAATTATCTTGCACAATGGGAAAGGAAAACTCTTAACTTCTATCGAAATAAATGTTATTTGATTAGAAATGAAGGATATGATCTATTAAATTAACTTTGTTTTTATTTGTGAAGTATTAATGTTACTATTTGATTTGTGAACTTTTTTTTCCCTATTTTTTTTTTTAAACTCTATTAAAAAGAAATAGAATTACATTCACAGCCTTGCCATACCTATATCACCCTATAGAGCTTCATTGGAAACTAAAAAGTTAACAACAGCCTGCTTATATCACCCTATAGAACTTCATTGGAAACTAAAAAGTTAACAACAGCCTGCTCATATTACATGACCATATCTTTCAAAGAATAACCTCAGACAAGTTTTGGAAATCATTGTTAAAGAAAAGGGGCATGATAAAAATGAGAGTTTTGGCTTGCCTTTTTTTCTTGAATGATCTATTGTTTGGCATCCAATAGTAGACCAGCTTTAGATAGTGCACCAACTTCTTGATTTCTTTCCCTATAGATGTGAACAAATGAGATATGGTTGAAGGTCTAACATGCAAGCTTGATATCATCCACCGATGACTTTAAAACATAATTTGACACCTGATATATCCCATCCATCTAGTTGACGGCAAGCCGAGAATCCTCGAAGATTTGAATATATGGAACTTCCTTTTTAGGAGCCAATATCAATAGCAGTTTCAATGTCATCAACTCGACCATATTGTTAGAATCAGAATCTACCCATGCTTTGAATTTCAGGAAATGTGTTCTATTAATGAAAATAATCCTCCCAGCATTGTCTGAGGATCCCTTTGACTAGTGCCATTGAAATTTACCTACTACTAGCTGTCATCAATTTGCTCCTCATGAATAATCTTGGACTGTTTGACGATATTAGGTTGATTAAACACATCCAAAATAGTTAATTCTTGAACAACACATTGAATGAAAGGAACTACCTTATCATCGAAAAGCAGGGCATTTCCAGCTTTCCATATTCCCAAGGCAGAAATCGTAGGCAAAGCCTTAAACTTTTAGACATAGGCATCTCTACACCATAGTCTCATTCCTTCTGCAATGGTAGATACAAACCATCTCCCTCCCAACACTAATGCATTGGTCTAGTTCCTAGACTTAAGAAGGATACGGACAAGACGCAGTTAAATGATCAACAAAATCCAAATATTCGTTATACATAATACACCAACTAGGGTAGGAAATACCTCTTTTGCATAGAATCCCAGGTGAACACTTTTCTTTTGAGAGCAAGCCACATAAAAATGCGTGTTTTAAAAGGGCACTTGAACTTCTAGAGGAATTCTCACCACTTGATAACTTGCATGTCCCCCACAGGAGCACATAAGGGTGTTTGTAGACTGTCTTTGGAGAGTAATAACCATTGGTTGAATTCACACCCTATAAGAACCAAGCTTCCTTATCTTTTATTCTCACATGGCTTGACCACATAGATGAAATGAATCTCCCCCATTTTGTTGCCTTTCACCGGTCAATGCCAACAAAGCAACATGATGCCAACCTTGCCTCCAAAAGGTGGTACCCTTTGGGTAAGTAGTTTGACTCAAAACAAAGACCCTAACTCTATGCAAAGATTCCATCACATCCTCAAAGAATTTGTAATCACCCTTGTTACACCAAAATTTAGCATCCACAAAAGTATAAAGTCCCATTCAACATGGTGTTAGTTTTGTGCAACTTAGGAAGGCTACCCATTGTTGTTGATGTTTGGACAACATCAGGAAGACATTCTCTTAGATTAATAATCAATAATTATATTATTGATTATTAAATATCATATATAATAAGTAAATGATAATAATAACTAGTTATTGATTATTTAAGGGACGTATCCTTTCATGGATGGTCACCATATGTTTCCTATATATGAAACACTCATCATTGTAATAATATATCGATCATATCTCATATGAAGAAAAATAACATGGTATCAGAGCGGGACTGGGCTTAACTCCTTCACATGAGGGCCCATGAAAATGAGAGAAGAGCACGCGAGTAAGACATTCTATGTGGGATTGAATCTGCATGCTTGGCATGTGTTAACCGTGTGGCATAAAACTGAGTGGAGCTGTCTATTCAACGTGAAGTTTGGAGCGTTGTAGACTGGTGCTAACTGTGTGGAGCGTTTGCCAAAGAGATCACATGGAGAGGAGAGGATGGTAACATCGTTGGAGACGTGCAAGTGCATACCCATGAGGAGACCACCCTGGGTGTACAGACCTGTGTAGAATGAGAATTGCGTCGATAAAGTTCTTTCTGCAATAAACCAAAATTTCAACTGAAGGTGAAAAACATTAGAAGGTTTGGAGTAGTGATATGCTATTGACGTGTTGATTAGAGAAGTCATCCACAAGAAACTGATTCTTCCAGGCTACATAAATTAAGAAGAGGCATGGTTGCAAGACGCCATGGAGGCACGACATGTTGATATTATGGTAGTTGTGGGAGGTATTAACCTCCATTTGTGACCTCTGACAAGATTAGAATATTTCGGAAGAAAGAAAAGATTTGAATATAACCCTAGAAGAGAAGTCGGCTAAAGGAAATATTATATACTGAGTAATTAGCACCCAGAATGAGAAGTTGGCCCAGGTAGTCTGGCAGAAGTAGTATAAATATAGGAGGCCAGTCTTCATTTAACCAGAATTCTCAGAACTGTAGTACACTTGTGCGCACTGTAGAAGGCCAATTTGTGCGCAAGTCTTGGGACCAACTGCTATTGACAGTTCTGTAATCTGCATTTTCAGTTTTTCTGGGTTGGACTCTCTGATCAATTTTGGTTATCTTTGCTTGGTGCATTAGCCTTGGTTGGCTATTGATTTGTTGTCGGAAATTCTTCTCTCTGTCAAGGTCATGGTGCTCTGGGGTGGCATTTGTGCTTATGGTTGGGTGACAATATTGCTATATTGTCTATGGTTAAACGTGCACATCCAATATTCTAACAGGTTATGGGCCCACACCTCCTTCATTCAGTCTAACCACTGGAAGGGAGCTAAGCCATAAGGTTACTAAGCTCGTTGAAGAACTGTCGCTAGGGTTTATAGCAGGTGTAGTTACTAAAGCACTGCCGCTAGGGTTACTAGCAAGTGTAGCCGCAGAAACCATAAAACCCTTGTATAGCACCTTATGATGGAACACTTTACTCAAGCAAAAGATATTCAAGTACACCTTAGTCCAACGCACCTCTTGGCACTCTCAAAAGGTAGAAACATCAAGGTTGAAATTTTGGGTCAAAGCTTGACNTGATGGTGATGGTGATGCTCATGATCTAGTCATGAGATAGTCTAGACGACTATATTGATGCTACCAGGTAAATGGTATGTTTTTGTGCTGAAGACCATTACCTATAATACCTCCCTAACTAGGAGGGAGTGTTGATATTATGGTAGCTGCGGGAGGTATTTACCTCCACGTGTGAACCTGACGAGAATAGAAGACTCCGGGAAGCAAGAGAAACCCTAATGAGCTGGCTAATAACCCTAGAAGTCTTGTTGGCTCAAGAAGATAATTTATATTCGGTTATTAACCTCCAAGAGAAGAAGTCAGCCATAAATAATAATAATATACTGAACATACACATTTCCAGAAGGAGAAGTCGGCCCAACAAATCTAGCATAACCACTATAAATACAGGGCGCCAGTTCTCATTTGACATATCACAGCAGTTGCAGAGAGCCAGTTCTGCGCACTACAGTTCCTAGTTTGGTGTGCACGTGTGGAGGAGTGTTGCAGGTGCAACTACTACAACAACCAGTTTCAGTGTTGGCTTGGATTATCTCTTGGCTAGGGTTTGGACTATCTGATCAGCTTTTTGTGATGCGCTATCCTTGGGGAAAGGTGCGCTACTCTTTGTTTGGCTATCTAGCCTAGGGTTTTCTTTCGGAGAAATAATCAGTCAAGGTTAAGGTGCTCGAAGGGTGGCTTCTGCCTATGGTTGGGTGATGAGGGTATCGTCAATGGTAAAACGAGCACACCATCTTCTATATTCTAACAAGTCCTAGCAAATCTTAATCTAGGGAAACCCCCTTGAGCTGGAGGAGAGTTGGCCTGAAGTGAAAGAGGGTTAGTGATGTGACAGTGGCCTTCCCTCTTAATTACGTAGGATTGCACTTGAACTTTATGCGGGATTCCCAAAACCTTGAAGAAACTTAGAGGATTCTTAGGGTTAACAAGCTATTATCGCAAGTTTGTCAAGAATTATGGTCACATAGGAGCACCACTAACAACATTATTAAAGAAGGAAGCATTTTCTTGGACTGAAGAAACAACCAAAGATTTTGAAAAACTTAAGGAGGGTATGTGTACTAACTCTTGTCCTGGCCACATCGAACTTTACAAAAACATTTATTGTGGAGTGTGATGCCTCAGACCATGGAATTGGTGCAGTTTTAATGCAAGAAGGAAGGCCCCTTGCCTTTGAAAGCAACCAACCTAAACGGAAAAAACTTAGTCAAACCCAACTATGAAAAATAAATGTTGGCCATACTACATGCAATTCAAAAATGGTGCCCTTACCTAATAGGAAGACACTTCGAAGTAAAACTAGATCATGATAGTTTGAAGACTCTTTGAAGTACTTCTTGGAACAACGATTATCTTCAAAAGAGCAACAAAAATGGTTTACAAAGATGCTAGGTTATGAGTTTGAAATTATCTACAAAAAAACAAAACATAATGTTGTGGCCAAGGAAAGAAGAAGAAACAAAAGGTTCACTATGTGCTATTTCTATTCTGCAATTTGATTGGGTGGAAGAAACAAGGATAGAATGGAAGCAAGATCAAGAAGGACACTAAATTAGCACCCAAACATTACGAACCCTATAAGGTTTTGCAAAGGATTTGAAGTATGGATTACAAATTGGAGTTGCCTCCATCTTCATGCGTATATCCAATCTTCCATGTTTCTTGCTTAAAGAAGGTAATCGCCAACAAGATCCCAATCTAAACTATTTTACCAAAGATTAATGAAGAAGGGAAAGTCGTACTAGAACCATAAACAATCCTTGAAACATAGATTAAGCAATTGAGAAATCGAGCAATCACATAGTACCTCGTCATATGGAAGAACCTACCATTGGAAGAGGCAACATGTGAAGATGAGTTCTTCATGCAAAAACACCCACAATTAGTCAAGTGTTGAGGACAACACTTGTTTGAAGGGGAGGGCAGGGGCATGTTAAGACCTATACAAAGCCCCATTTTATGTGTAAAACCCCTTATTAAGCCCTAGGTATTGAATTATTACATTTATAGTATTATAATTGTATGTTAGCTAGAACCCTTGATGGTACACTTTCATTATAATTGTACCCTTTGTCTCCTATATATATACACCAAGGATACCTAGTCTTAGGATCATCTTATCTCATCTGATATTGTATTATGAATTGGACATATTGTAAAAGGATGTTTACCCCTCGAAGTGGATTGCATTCATTGACTTTTTATCATTTTTAAGGCGTTGGATCATAACATCTTACCTTTTCCTTTCCACTTATTCTTTCCCTCCTTAGAAACACCTTGTTGATATGTCAACCTTGTCAATAGTCTTAGATTTGAAGAGCATCACTTGTCCCCTTAAATCATGTAGACCACCCAAATATTTGAGGAGAACATCTTGGTTCTTGGGAGATGTTCCCAATAGAATGACTTGTTTTCTGAACTCGATAGTGTACTCTTGTACATTGTGCCAGTAGCAGTGCCAACGGATCCATTGGTCCTCTTTGTATCCAGTAGGGTAAAATTGGGACTTGATGAGAGTTTTAAACATCTCTCTTTTAGTAACTGGTGGATCACCCTCTAGTCTAACTGTTTCCATATAGCTTTGTCACCAAATTGGGCATGACCCTTTAACTTCAGTGGGGCAAATGATATCTTTTGCTCTTTTCCTATGTTATGCTCTTTCTTAAGATAGTGAGCTCCAACAGATTGGCTTTAACATCGCTATGATGGGGCCATAGATGTTTTGAACAAGAAGACCTTGTTATTTGATTTGAGGAATGTAATACTAATCCATAATTTTCCTATAGAAATTGATAAGAGGGACATCATGTCTGGGTTACACCATACCAGAAGACCTCCTGCCTTCTTCTTTTGGCCAAACACAGTTCCTAATATCTTCCATATATGCTTTTTTATTTTTGTTTCTTGTAAGATGATAAGATCTGGTGCTTCTACTTCAATTTTTTTTCAAGGGCACAACCTTTTGAAGTACTTTTTAACCCTAAGTATTCCAGGAAATGATTTTCATTTATAAATTGAGTATCAGAGGCATGGAAAAGTGTCAAGGGGTTGTTTTCTTGATGAAATTTTATTTTTTCTTTCAGCTTCCTTGAAAACAATATTCGAGTTATTTTTGCAAGTCTTCAACAAAAGATTTTTAGGCTTGCTCTTGAATTGAATGCTTTTGATTTGTAAGTGGTTGTGGATATTCAATTGGATAGTTTGTCACAACATATCTTATAAGCTACTGCAAATGACTTGAGGTTATACTCTATTATGCAGTGATTGCTTATGAATAAAATGAATCATATCGCTCAATATTGAAATGAATTGAGAATAAGAGAAAAGCTACAACTGTAAAAATAGAGAACATGATAAACACATTGAACATACGATTTGCCCTAGGAAAATTTGGATTGTGCCTTGCTCTTTTCTTTTCAGATTAAAATGCAAGATATAAAGAAAGATTGTCTCACTATGGAGTACAATAGACACGGTGGCCTGTCATTTGTTAGTACAAGGCCTTCTTTCTTTGTTATATTCTAATATCCTACTACTTTGCTTTGCTCAACTATGGAATAGTAAATCATTACAATTAGGAGGAAACCCCTTCTTTTCCTTGCAACTTGGTTTTTAACATGTTCTGATAGTTGTCTAGGGTCAGGGTTATGGTTTTTACATGCTGCAACTTCCCATTGGGGTCAAGGTTTTGGACCCTCAAGAATCTTCTTGAAAACCTACACATGGCTAGCTCCATATTTGTGAGTAATGAGGCCAATGTGGCAACCACTTGGTATTGTGGTGGTCAAAGCATGGTTCAATTTGGCGGAGGCATAACTTCCTCATATGGACTTTGATTGTCCTGCTGTTTGGATTATTGGAAAGCTTGCAGAGAGGAGAACAATGTTGAGGGGCTAGTAACTTCTTTGCAAAGTTTTCACTCCAAAAACAACTGTTTAAAGCCCCAAACAGGTTTAGGAAGATTCATGTCTCCAAATCACCAAATTAGGATCTGCCCCTAAAATGGGCCTGGCAAGGTCATGGCTTTTGATTTTCCACTGTAATGGATGACAAGCTATATGGTGATCCATTTCTGATCAGCTTCTTTTTGCCTTTTATTGAATTCTTCCCTACATCAGGATATGCTCTTCTATTTCGAGTAAGGATGGATGTGTGCTGACTTTTATACCTTTTGCTAGGGAAGACTGAATTTCAGGCGTTGTTTGTATATCCTTTTCAATATACTCATCAACCTTTTTCAAATATCAATGGTTGAAAGAATCTCTTTTTCAATTGTTCATCAGGATCAATGTTTTACCCCCAATGATTTGCATCTGATCTTGGTTCTACCTCCTTCCCTTTATGAAATACTTCCGAAGTTGAGAATTTGTTCTGGGTTTGGACATCAGTTTTTGGGACACACAGTCTTTTTGTGGGAGCTTTTATTCCTCATTCCAGGGTGATTTTCGCTTCTTTGTATTCTCCACAGAGGGCTTTTGTGGGCACGCAGCTTCAATATGGTCATATTCATTGGTTGGTCTGCATTTGAAAGGTGGGTTTTTATAAACCATGCTTTGATCATGAGACCCAGGCCCATTTTTTAGAGTAACTGAATCTAGGAGAGGCTTTTTGAGATCCTGATTTATGCAAATCCTAGCATGCTTTGTGGAAGTTTTCTTTCGTCAATTTCAATGACCACACACGTTCCAAGCCCCTCCCCAATAATTTTAAGGGCCTTTTCACTACAAAATTTCAGGGGCAGAAGAGTTAAATGAACCCATACTGGCACATTTCCTTGAGTATATGCTTTGGTCTCGAAACATGTCTCCCAGAATTTCATGTGGAGAGCTGCTATTTTGAAAAACCATAGGCCACCATCAAAATTTTTGTCTGGAATTTAAGGAAGGAAAAGTTGCCACAAAATACTCTGTCAATGGGAGATGGATCATATCCTTGTTAGAGCTTCCAATTAGTTGTGATGTAGCATCTGATGGCTTTTTTTGAGGGTCAAAGCCCCATAAATAAACATGTCAAACCCTTAATTTTCAAAATGAAAATATCTTCTATCAAGATCCTGGGATCAGATTCTATTGTTGGTTTTAATTTATCTTTGTTCAGGGAACCTTTAGAAGGGGCAATTTTATCAGAACCAGATTGAAACCAACAAAATCAACCAGTCTGACCGGTTTTAGGGCCGTACAGGTCCAGTTGAGGGTTCCAAACTGGCAATGGCTGGTTTTGTATGGAATTAGCCTTAAATCCTTGAATCAACTGGTTTCAAACGGAACTGGTTGGTTCTGTACTGCCGTGGCTAGGGACCAGTAAAAGTCAGTTTTTTTTAAACAATAAAATAATAATAGTGAAAGCAAAAAACCTAACCCTAGGGCCCTACTAAAGCTATTTAAAGAGATAGCCCCCTCCATTTCACTCACACGATTAGATTGTAGAGCCTAGAGTCTAGAGTTTAGACTCTAGTTATTCATAAGTACTATGTTTATTTTTGGACTCTAGAGGCCATTTAGAGCCTCTTTGTTGATGTATTTTAGTTAAGAGGTGGTTGCACTTGGTGCTGTTTTGGTTATATGCACCCTTGCTATATACATGAGAAACTTTGCATATTTGTGTATAATTGTTTGGATTCATATGGATGCACATGAATATATATGTTTTTTTTTCAAAATTTGAATATTTTATGTATTTTTTGGTCAACCAGTTTTGTGGTCTGGTCTTTTTCCGGTTCTGATTCTGATAACATTGAGAAGGGTTTTTTGAGTGACTTGTTTTTTAGCTTCCTCCATTAAAAACTACATATTGTCCATAGAGGGAAGATTGTTTCCTCCAGTTAGGGCTTCCTTGAACAATTGGGGTGATGTACAACCTGATCACATGTTGCCTTCTGTGCTTTGTTCCACACACACACTCACACACACACACACACATTCACAAGTGAGCTATATAGTATCCAAGCTTTTCTAAAACTAATCCCTATCTGCATCTGTACCTCTATTGATATCCATGTTAGCCATGTAACTGAGATTTGGTGGATTTCTTTTGTATTGAATAGGTTACTTGTAAATAGGGCAAGCGGGGTCTACTAACTTTCAGGGTATAAAACTTCATCAATTCTTGATTGAGCAACGGCTTACAGCTATTTAATGAAGAAAATGAAATGAAACTTTACAGATTAAGCTATTTATATTTATAGATAGTGTTGTCTCAAGTCAGTGATGCATCTTCAACATATTAATTTTTTAGGATTTATTTTTGTGCAATTGTTAGGGCTGAAAAAGGAAAAAAAGTGCACTTTAAAATCCTTTTTCTCCCAATTTTATAGAGAACACAGCGGGGGATGCACAATTATCCTATGTACGGATTGCGTGATGCCCTGACATCCCCATTTGTATGGGATATCTTAGGGATGTCCTTGGGACAGCCCCTGTTCACATGGGATGCTTCTGGCAGTTTCCCAAAAACAGGGATGTGGGGGTAACTAGAACACAGGGAAAGTAAATAATACATCTCTGACCCTGGGGAGGTGTCCCTGTCATGCCAGTGTCAACAATGTATGATCTTAATGTTGGATGACAAAAGAGAAACTTCTTGAGAAATAGGCCATTTTTGATACAAAGGAGGAAAACTTGTAATTTCAAAATGAAATAGTTATCTAATTAAACAGAAGCAGAAGATGCCTGGCCTCATGCCAAGCTGAAGATACTTGTAGAATTTCAACTTTAACATCCATAGCATTGCAAATGCATTTCTGCATAGGATGCTTATAACTTCAGATGTTGGTTCCTGGAAACATCATAAAGTGTCAATATTTTATAAAATGTTACTTGAAGGTTTATGCCAGGGTGTAGATGCACATGAATATGATTGGAGCTGAAATGTTCTTTGGTTCAGGTACATGTTTATACTATGAAGGAACATTGAACTGTAAAAAATTTAATTTGAAAAGTAACACGACGTGATGGTCCTAAATCATTTTAAGCTTTGGCTTCAATAGTATTTTTCTCCAAGATTCTTGTTTGATGACTGCTATTTTTTCATTCATGTTTTCTTATGAACTCTCTTTCTGATCCACTCTGGCAGGAGCTGCGTGTGGGCAAAAGAGGAAATCCAATAAAAGATGCTGATATCAATGAATGGACTTTGCTATTTCAAAACACTTTTTGGCAGTCTACCCATCTTTCCCGAAGGGATTAAATGCCATTATGAGTATTTACCTGTGTTTAAGGCCCAATTTTTACACTCTTTCTTGTCCAACATGACTATTAAATCTTGATATGCAGTCTGGTGTATGTAATATATAATGGAAAACAGATATCAGAACATGCTTTTCATCAACATTACTGTATCTGAAATACTGACATATGCACTAGTATAATGCTGCAGGAAATGCTTCTATGGTGAAGAGCCTCTAAAACTGTGCAACATTATCTGCATGAGTGAGGAACTTGACTCTCTTGATGTACTAATATCATTAGGAAACAGGATAAAACAATATTACCAGCTGATTCTTTGCACTGTCTGTAATGCATTGTGACAACTGATAACAAAGTAAAATTGAGTCATCACCTCTCTATGATCAAGAGGTATTAAACTAGGTGAATTAGATAATGAGCTACATTAACTATCACATGAAAATGTAGACAGATAAGATGGTAAAGATCATAAATGAACTCAACTTAAATACAAATTTCTAGTCTTGTTAGATAGTTGTAAATAACATGATGTAGAAAAAAAATAGCAATGATCACATCTACACATGAAACATAAAAAATTGAAAAAGGTGTTATTAAATGGCCAAGTGAAAAAAAGAGTAGTCATCTCTTTATGTTTCTGGAGGTATTAGACTAAGTGAATGAGATAATGGGCTACCTTAACTACCACGTGAAAGGATGTAGATAGATAATACGTGAATGAACTCAAAACTTATATGAAAATTTCTATCTTACTTAGATAATTGTAAATAGCATGATGTAGAAAAGAATACTAATAATCACATCTACATATCAAACACAAAAGATCAAAAAATACATTATTAAATGGCCAAATAGCGAATATCAGATTTTCAATCATGTCATTTGAATTAGAAGATTTTTTTTGATAGACAACCTTATTCAGTTATCATGAAATGTTGAAGCCATTACAATAAGAAAGTTTGTTACTACAACGATCACTTTTCCTTAAATTTAAAATCTCAATTATTTTGTATACTTAGACATTGTCACTAACAGGAACGAAAAAGTTAATTATCTTGCACAATGGGAAAGGAAAACTCTTAACTTCTATCGAAATAAATGTTATTTGATTAGAAATGAAGGATATGATCTATTAAATTAACTTTGTTTTTATTTGTGAAGTATTAATGTTACTATTTGATTTGTGAACTTTTTTTTCCCTATTTTTTTTTTTAAACTCTATTAAAAAGAAATAGAATTACATTCACAGCCTTGCCATACCTATATCACCCTATAGAGCTTCATTGGAAACTAAAAAGTTAACAACAGCCTGCTTATATCACCCTATAGAACTTCATTGGAAACTAAAAAGTTAACAACAGCCTGCTCATATTACATGACCATATCTTTCAAAGAATAACCTCAGACAAGTTTTGGAAATCATTGTTAAAGAAAAGGGGCATGATAAAAATGAGAGTTTTGGCTTGCCTTTTTTTCTTGAATGATCTATTGTTTGGCATCCAATAGTAGACCAGCTTTAGATAGTGCACCAACTTCTTGATTTCTTTCCCTATAGATGTGAACAAATGAGATATGGTTGAAGGTCTAACATGCAAGCTTGATATCATCCACCGATGACTTTAAAACATAATTTGACACCTGATATATCCCATCCATCTAGTTGACGGCAAGCCGAGAATCCTCGAAGATTTGAATATATGGAACTTCCTTTTTAGGAGCCAATATCAATAGCAGTTTCAATGTCATCAACTCGACCATATTGTTAGAATCAGAATCTACCCATGCTTTGAATTTCAGGAAATGTGTTCTATTAATGAAAATAATCCTCCCAGCATTGTCTGAGGATCCCTTTGACTAGTGCCATTGAAATTTACCTACTACTAGCTGTCATCAATTTGCTCCTCATGAATAATCTTGGACTGTTTGACGATATTAGGTTGATTAAACACATCCAAAATAGTTAATTCTTGAACAACACATTGAATGAAAGGAACTACCTTATCATCGAAAAGCAGGGCATTTCCAGCTTTCCATATTCCCAAGGCAGAAATCGTAGGCAAAGCCTTAAACTTTTAGACATAGGCATCTCTACACCATAGTCTCATTCCTTCTGCAATGGTAGATACAAACCATCTCCCTCCCAACACTAATGCATTGGTCTAGTTCCTAGACTTAAGAAGGATACGGACAAGACGCAGTTAAATGATCAACAAAATCCAAATATTCGTTATACATAATACACCAACTAGGGTAGGAAATACCTCTTTTGCATAGAATCCCAGGTGAACACTTTTCTTTTGAGAGCAAGCCACATAAAAATGCGTGTTTTAAAAGGGCACTTGAACTTCTAGAGGAATTCTCACCACTTGATAACTTGCATGTCCCCCACAGGAGCACATAAGGGTGTTTGTAGACTGTCTTTGGAGAGTAATAACCATTGGTTGAATTCACACCCTATAAGAACCAAGCTTCCTTATCTTTTATTCTCACATGGCTTGACCACATAGATGAAATGAATCTCCCCCATTTTGTTGCCTTTCACCGGTCAATGCCAACAAAGCAACATGATGCCAACCTTGCCTCCAAAAGGTGGTACCCTTTGGGTAAGTAGTTTGACTCAAAACAAAGACCCTAACTCTATGCAAAGATTCCATCACATCCTCAAAGAATTTGTAATCACCCTTGTTACACCAAAATTTAGCATCCACAAAAGTATAAAGTCCCATTCAACATGGTGTTAGTTTTGTGCAACTTAGGAAGGCTACCCATTGTTGTTGATGTTTGGACAACATCAGGAAGACATTCTCTTAGATTAATAATCAATAATTATATTATTGATTATTAAATATCATATATAATAAGTAAATGATAATAATAACTAGTTATTGATTATTTAAGGGACGTATCCTTTCATGGATGGTCACCATATGTTTCCTATATATGAAACACTCATCATTGTAATAATATATCGATCATATCTCATATGAAGAAAAATAACATGGTATCAGAGCGGGACTGGGCTTAACTCCTTCACATGAGGGCCCATGAAAATGAGAGAAGAGCACGCGAGTAAGACATTCTATGTGGGATTGAATCTGCATGCTTGGCATGTGTTAACCGTGTGGCATAAAACTGAGTGGAGCTGTCTATTCAACGTGAAGTTTGGAGCGTTGTAGACTGGTGCTAACTGTGTGGAGCGTTTGCCAAAGAGATCACATGGAGAGGAGAGGATGGTAACATCGTTGGAGACGTGCAAGTGCATACCCATGAGGAGACCACCCTGGGTGTACAGACCTGTGTAGAATGAGAATTGCGTCGATAAAGTTCTTTCTGCAATAAACCAAAATTTCAACTGAAGGTGAAAAACATTAGAAGGTTTGGAGTAGTGATATGCTATTGACGTGTTGATTAGAGAAGTCATCCACAAGAAACTGATTCTTCCAGGCTACATAAATTAAGAAGAGGCATGGTTGCAAGATGCCATGGAGGCACGACATGTTGATATTATGGTAGTTGTGGGAGGTATTAACCTCCATTTGTGACCTCTGACAAGATTAGAATATTCCGGAAGAAAGAAAAGATTTGAATATAACCCTAGAAGAGAAGTCGGCTAAAGGAAATATTATATACTGAGTAATTAGCACCCAGAATGAGAAGTTGGCCCAAGTAGTCTGGCAGAAGTAGTATAAATATAGGAGGCCAGTGTTCATTTAACCAGAATTCTCAGAATTGTAGAAGTACACTTGTGCGCACTGTAGAAGGCCAATTTGTGCGCAAGTCTTGGGACCAGCTGCTATTGACAGTTCTGTAATCTGCATTTTCGGTTTTTCTGGGTTGGACTCTCTGATCAATTTTGGTTATCTTTGCTTGGTGCATTAGCCTTGGTTG
>JZKD02S0177811.1:0-36313 GCA_000966675.3 Picea glauca
ATCCAACACATCCGCCAACAGGTTCAGGATATCCTATAGAAGTCCAATGACAAGTACAAGCAGCGCCATGATCAACATCAGGTGCCACATAAGTTTCAGGTGGGTGACAAAGTTTGGTTGCACTTGCAAAAAGAACGCCTTACAGGACCCCATTATAAGCTTCACCCACTCCATTATGGGTCGTACACCATCACCAAGGCCATGGGGGATAATTATTTTGAGCTCAACATTCCTCCTTTCCTTGGCCTGCACCCCGTGTTCAACATGGATCTCCTCCGCCCTTATTTCCCACCATTATTAGAAACCTCAGAAGTAGCAGAACAACTGACACCAACAGAGATAAACCTTGAATGAATACAACATGCATCCCGTGATCATATTGTGGACAAACATATCAAGGACACTTGAAAACAACGGATCCAACTTTATTGATTTGTCAAATCATGTCAGCTCCTGCGCCAAAGCAAGTGGCTCACTCGGGGCCAAATTCAACATAAATTTCCTCATCTGATTGGGGAACTCAACAAAATGGAGACCATTGCTTCCTAAAAAGGGAGGATTGATCGAGGTGGATATCAGTGGCCACCCACTTTTTTCAACTATCTCAAAACAATTTTCTGGCAATTTTGGTAATTTACTATTTTTAGCAGTTTTTTCGGGTCCTGAGTCGTTTTGAGGCCCTAAACGATGTTGTTTTGGGAAAATGGGTTTGCAATATAAAATTTCCTTCGATATTGCACCCAAAATGAATATCCTCGATGATACCTTTCCAACGTGATATCATGCGTCTAAAACGGAGATCATATGCAAAAGTTACGACCCCGAGAAGTTGATGTACTAACTTACCCAAATGGGACCCACATGAATTTTGGCGCTTCATCTCCTAGGGTTAGGTTTTTGGCATTCTTGTTTATTGTAAAAAAGGCCTTCAGAGCCTCATTGTATTCATATTCTTCCGAATGAGCGTAACCGTCACATCTCTTCTCAGAGATAAGCCACCACCATTCCAACAAGCTTGTTTCCGCTGCATTTTACAATTTCAACTTATTTCCTTATTAAATAGAAAACTAGTTTTACTGTATCCCTGTTATTTTGTGTTAAGAACCTATTAATAATATGTAGTCATTTCTCTCTGCTCATAAAATATTGATCAAAGAGGGTGAGAATCACTTGGCAAAGTCATATTTATTAGTAGAATAGAATGGGTAGGATTTGATGTTTCATTACAACCATTCAATTCGATGGCCCTCCTTCTAGTGCCATTTCTATTGACGGGTCCAAATTCATCATGTTAAGTAGGTAAGGGATAACACCCTATGGCAAGTCCCAATTAGACTTTCTCTCATCTTGGATGACGTTTATGACCAATATATGAGCATGGTTTCCACTCTAAATACTATCTAAATATGAATACGAGAACATAATGTTCTCAGATGAATTAAAATCTGAACCTAAACTAAAATATTCTGCCTATTGCTACTCTAATATGCAATTCTAACTTATTCCAAACTATCATGATCAGGGGCAAACTATTGGAATGAGCATAGTAAAATGTAATAATACTTGCACAAAATTGATTCACAAATACACATAGTAGATTGATATGACAATATAATAGGCATGATACAATTAGTTGTTTCATCAACTCATTACACTATTGTTGTACTCATAATGAAATCCATGCAATATAAACATACATAGCATAGCAAAGAAAAAATCCATAACACTATAATCCATATATTCATATAATAAACATATACAAAAAAAATAATCTCACTGTTGTGTTGTTCTTTTGATGAAATTATGGGTCATTGTGATTAATTTAGTGGGCTTCAACAAGTATTCATCAAGGATTTATTGATTCACCTCTATAAGTTGTTCTATAATTGCATAAATGACTTCCCTTTGTTCCTCTACTTCTATTGTCCTCAATTCAGTTGGCGTTGCATCATCGATGAGAGTCATGACTTTCATTATGAATGCTTCTAGTAGATCATTGGAATTGTTCCACAATCTTTTACAGGCCTTGGTCACTGCCCCTTAAACAGTTTGGATGTCTTGCAGTGGGGGTTTCCATGTATCAAAGAAGACTTGAATTTTTAGCTTTTGCTTGTTGGAATATATCGGTAAGGTATCTGATGGATCTTTGTATACTCCTTGACAATCTATGATTCTATCAAAAGCATCATTAGCCTTTTGGTACTTGTCTTTGATCTCATCAATTTGATCTTCCAACCTTATCTGGTCATCTTTATTTATCTATATATCATTTAAGATGAAAAAACACTTTTTTTGCTCCAACTTCAACTTTTAATTGAGATTCATGGCCTCTATCCTTATCACTTCCAAGGCAAGAGTGGTTTCTTTGTTTTCTTCCAAAGCTTTCTCAAGTTTTTCTTTGTGCTCGAGCTTCTGCTGCTAGTCTTTTTTCCTCCTCCTTTAACTTCTTCTTCTTTAGAGTAGCCTCATATTTTGTAATATGCTTAACCTAAAACAAATAAAACAACAAGAAAATATACCCCAAGAATAACAAGAACGTTCAATAGTGATCCATATTTATGAGCATAATGAAATGAAAGACAAAGCTATAACATTATCAGATCAATATCAAAGAAGACTTGACTTTTTAGCTTTTTCTTGTTGGAATATATTGATAGGGTATCAGGTGGATCTTTGTATACTCCTTGCCGATCTATGATTCTATCAAAATCATCATTAGCCTTTTGGTACTTGTCTTTGATCTTCCAACCTTATATGTTCATCTTTATTTCTCTATATATCATTTAAGATGTAGAAACACTTATTTTGCTCCAACTACAACTTTTCATTGAGATTCATGGCCTCTGTCTTTATCACTTCCAAGGCAAGAGTTGTTGCTTTGTTTTCTCCCAAAGCTTTCTCAAGTTTTTCTTTGTGCTCCAGCTTCTGCTGCTAGTCTTTTTTCCTCCTCCTCGACCTTCTTCTTCTTTAGAGTAGCCTCATATTTTGTAATATGCTTAACCTGAAACAAATAACACAACAAGAAAATATACCCCAAGAATAACAAGAACATTCAATATCGATCCATATTTATGAGCATAATGAAATGAAAGACAGATCTATAACATTATCAGATCAATATCAAAGAAGACATGACTTTTTATCTTTTGCTTGTTGGAATATATTGGTAGGGTATCAGATGGATATTTGTATACTCCTTGCCAATCTATGATTCTATCAAAAGCATCATTAGACTTTTGGTACTTTTCTTTGATCTCATCAATCTGATCTTCCAACCTTATCTGGTCATCTTTGTTTCTCTATATATCATTTAAGATGCAGAAACACTTCTTTTGCTCCAACTTCAACTTTTCATTGAGATTCATGGCCTCTGTCCTTATCACTTTGAAGGAAAGAGTGGTTTCTTTGGTTTCTTCCAAAGCTTTCTCAAGTTTTTCTTTGTGCTCTAGCTTTTGATGCTAGTATTTTTTCCTTCTCCTCAGACTTCTTCTTCTTTAGAATAGCCTCATATTTTGTAATATTCTTAATCTGAAACATATAACACAACAAGAAAATATACCCCAAGAATAACAAGAACATTCAATAATGATCTAGATTTATGAGCGGAATGAAATGAAACACAAATCAATAACATTATTAAATCTGTATCAAAGAAGACTCGACTTTTTAGCTTTTGCTTGTTGGAATATATTGGTAGGGTATCAAGTGGATCTTTGTATACTCGTTGCCAATATATGATACTATAAAAAGCATAATTATCTTTTTGGTACTTGTCTTTGATCTCATCAATTTGATCGTCCAACCTTATCTGGTCATCTTTGTTTTTCTATATATCATTTAAGATGCATAAACACTTCTTTTGATCCAACTTCAACTTTTCATTGAGATTCATGGCCTCTGTCCTTATCACTTCGAAGGTAAGAGTGGTTGCTTTGTTTTCTTCCAAAGCTTTCTCAAATTTTTCTTTGTGCTCTAGATTCTGCTACTAGTATATTTTCTTCCTCCTCAACCTTCTTCTTCTTAAGAGTAGCCTCATATTTTGTAATATGCTCAACCTGAAACATATAACACAACAAGAATATATACCCCAAGAATAACAAGAACATTCAATAGTGATACGAAGTTATGAGCGTAATGAAATGAAACACATATCTAAAACATTAACACAGATATGCAAAGAACAATAACAGTGATACAATCAAACTTGACTTCTATTAAATAAGAAATATGTTGAAACTGTAAAAATGTAGACGAAAACAAGCTTGCTAGAATGGTGGCAACTTATCTTTGAGAAGAAAGGTGACGGTTATGCTCATTCACAAGAAGATGAGTATAATGAGGCTCCAAAGACATTTTTACATCAAAATAGACATCCAAAAACCTAACCCTAGGAGATGAAGCGCCAAAAGTCACGTGGGCCCCATTGGGGTAAGTTGGTACATCAAATTCCCGGGGTCGTAACTTTTTCATATGATCTCCGTTTTAGGCGCACGATAGCCCATTGGAAAGATGTATCCGAGGAATACACACTATGTCATCACACTTTAACTGAAATCAAAGTGTGATTGTGGCAGGCCCAAAAAACATTGTTTATGGCCTCAAAACAACCCCGAAAGTTTAGGACCCAAAAATCTAGAAAAAAACTACCAAGATGAAAGATGTATGCGAGCCACCTGGAAGAGGTGGGTGGCCATCGATATCCACCTGGATCAAATAGAGAGAAAAAATATAATGTTGAGAGCAACAAGAAAGCTTTGTTCACTTTTCTCTTCGAGGGGGAAACCTCCAAAATGAGCAGAGTTCTCTTACAATAATACTCAAGACAAAATTTCTCATACATCCTACTCATATTTATATTAATTCTATATTCTAAAGAACATTCTAGAGGAAGATATTTCTAGAAGCATAAGCTTCTATTAGGTATTCTTACAATGACTTGTTGACATTTATTTAACATGCCTTATTAACCAATTTCATCCCTTATTACATGGAAAATATATCATGCTAACTAATGACCAACTAAGAGGGGTTAGGGTCATATCCTAACATTCCCCCCCCTCAAATGTATCCTTGTCCTCAAGGTTGAAGATGTGAAAAATGTTGTAGTATGGCAGCTGGTTCCCAATTTGCATCCTCTAGAGATGTGTCCTTCCACTTGATTAACACTTCTTTGATAATTCAACCACACAAGTGATGCTCATGCAATTTGAGGAAAAATTCTGGTTGTAGGAAAATGGATATTTCTTCATCTAATTCAGGAAGGTTGGTTTGAACCCTGCAATTCTTACCCATCGGTTTCTTCAAACAAGAAACACAGAACACCATATGCATTTTGGAGGTAGTTGGAAGTGCCAATTTGTAGGAAATTGGACCAATACATTTGATAATTTGATAGGGGCCATAAAATTTGGGTGCCAACTTGTGGTGGCCATGGGATTTGAGAAATGTTTGCTTGTAAGGTTGGAGTGTGAGAAACACCTGATCACCTTCTTAGAAAACCTATTCGGAATGATTCTAGTCAACTTGTTGCTTCATACGATTTTGGGCCATGTGGAGGTTAGTTTTTAGATCCGCGAGGGTAGCTGCTCTACCTTTCAACAACTTATCAATGAAATGGACCTTTGATGTTCCTGGAAGATAGAAAGTCACTGTAGGTGGTTGTTGGACATACACCCTTTCATATCGTGTCATTTTGGTTGTTGTAATATAGGAAGTGTTGTACCACCATTTTCCCAAGAGTAACCATTGCACCCATTGATGTTGTTTGTCCAAAGAAAAACAATGCAAGTTGGTTTCCAAAAAATTATTGAAAACTTCCATTTGGCCATCTGTCTTGGGGTGGTATGTCGTGCTCATGTTTAATTTTGTGCTCTGTAATTTAAAAAATTCTTTCCAAAATGTGCTGGTGAAGGTCAAGTCATGATCAGACATAATGGAGGTTGGCATGCCATGTAGTTTGAAAATTTGATCAATGAAAACTTGTGCTACCATAGCTGGCGTAAAAGAGTGTGGTAAGACACATAAATGTGCATACTTGGAGAGGCGATCTACCACGAACATGATGATTGACTTGTTACCCTCTTTTCAAAGGCCCACTGAAAATTCCATGGAGATGTCAGTCCAAATATAAGTTGGAATGGGTAACAAATATAGAGCTCATGGTGTCTTGATAGTTTCACCTTTATTGCATTGGAAAATATCACATTTGGTGAAAAAGTTAAGGATGTCCTTCTTCATGCTTTCCTAGAAAAAATAATGGCAAGCATGAGCATATGTATTTTGGAATCCTGAGTGACCAACGAGAGATGATGAGTGCAACTCATTTAATATCTTGGGATTGAGTGTTGAAGTCGGAGACATAACCAAGCAATCATTATATCGAAGGATATTATATTCCCAAGTGTAGTTGGGGGGAGGGTTAGGGTACTCTTGAAGTCATTGAATTACATGTGATATAGTTGGGTGGGTTAACCACTCTTGTCGAACTTCCTCAATCCAATTAGGAACTGGTAATGATAAGGCAAAGAGGGAACCTCCGTCCTCATTTTGTCTTAAGAAGAAATCTTCCACTACATTGTCTTTTCCTTTTTTTATATATGATCTCATAATCATAGCCCAACATTTTGGTCAACCACTTGTTCTGTTCTGGGGAGGATAACCTCTACTCTAAGAAATATTTTAGACTATGGTGATCTATTTTGATCTAAAAACGTTGTCCCAATAGATATTATCTCCAAATGTGGACAACATGGAGAATGACCATCATTTCCTTTTCATATGTAGATTTTCCCAAATTGCAACCACTAAAATCCTGGCTAGTGAAAGCAAGAGTTCTACCTTCTTGTGTTAGAAATGTGCCAATACCAGTTCCAGAGACATCAGATTCTATAACAAAAGTTTTGTTGAAATCAGGGGCTGCTAAGACTGGGGTAATGCACATGTGTCCAACTCTTCTAGGTTCTGAGTGCGGGTGGTAGGGGCCATTGTGGAGGCTCAGGTAGAATGATACCTCAACGATCAACATAAGATAATGAGTTTGTTAGGCTAGGTGGAAAATAAGGGTCTGAGGAAGGGGGGTCAGGTCCACTGAAAAAATAGGCTTAAAAATGATAGGTACCACAACAATCAGGACAAAGAGAGGAATCCAATGGGTGAGGTTCCAAATGAGGGTGTCAGAAAGGGGGGTCGGGTTCACGGGAAAAATAGGATTAAAAATGAGAGGTACCACTACAATTAGGAAAAAGAGAGAAATCCAATGGTAGAGGTCCCAAATAAGGGTGCCGGTGGGACCACTGTACTTTTTTTTTTACTCCTATGAAGTTATACTCTAATAAGAATAATATTGCATTGTCAAATTGCCCAAATTCTTAACAGGAAAAAATGTGTAGTAATTTCGCAGCCCAAAAGAAGGAGGTCTGGTTGCATGATAATATCTCTTGACTATTCCTGTTTTATTTCTTTCCCAAGGGGAAGGGTTTTTAGGGTTCCTAAAGACAAGGGTTTACCTTGTGTTATATCTCTTGAATATACATCTGGGGTTGAACAATAATACTTGACCCAATATCTCAAGGCACCAACTAAGGAGGCTTGATCGTACCCTTAGTTGTACTACTCGATTACCCAGGTACTAGAGAGTATCTTCCTAAGTGTTGTTTTTGGTGGCACTATAGTAGTTAGGTGGCTGATCGGTTAATCTAGGGATGGGTTCAGGAAATCCTTGGGGTCTTCCGATATACCAAAGGTATGAGGAAGAGCAAATTCGTGTACATGTGTTGTTTGATGCACTACCACTCGAAGGGGTACCAAAATGGGTTACAAGGGTGTCCAACAATGTGACCTGAAAAACCTCTTGTAATTCCTGCGTGTATGCTTCCTCGACCACATATTTATTTGTTGAACTACATATCTTTGTAGTTTAAAAACACCGAAACATGTATCTAGCCTACAAATTTCTAAAAATATGGGTGCGTGTTGGCCCGAGAAAGAGCTCTCATACCATTTGTAATATGCTTAACCGGAAATAGATAACACAATAAACAAATACACCCCAAGAATAACAGGAACATTCAATAGAGAGAAAAAATATAATATTGAGAGCACCAAGAAAGCTTTGTTCACTTGCCTCTTCGAGGGGGAAACCTCCAAAATGAGTAGAGCTCTCTTAAAATAATACTGAAGAAATTTTTTCTCATACCTCCTACTCTAATTTATACTAATTTGATATTCTAAAGAACATTCTAGAGGAAGATAGTTCTAGAAGTAGAAGCTTCTATTAGGTATTCTTACATTAACTTGCTCAACTTTATTTAATAGGCCTTATTAACTAATGTCGACCTTTATTACATGGAAAATATATCATGCTAACTAATGACCAACTAAGAGGGGTTAGGGTCGGGTCCTAACATATTTTATCCTGAAGAGTATCTTCCTAGTGGACAATTAGTTATGTGATGCTCAAGGATGTAAGATCATTGAAGAGTTATGTCATGGTTGGGCACAACAATGAATTTTGATCCTTTCGAATGAGTGTGAATCAATAAACAAACATAAAATCTCAAAATTTCAGATGTATATAATTGCAAACAGGGCTATGACATAAAATGTATTAGCAAAATGGTAGTTTCCTATGTCAGTATCAAATCAATAATGTAGTGACACAATATCTTGCAAAATTTTTATGGGGGAGACCCACTAAAATTATCTTGAATAAGAGAATTTTAGTGGGTGGTTGTGGGGGCACAACAAGGTGCTATGGTACTTAAACAATCAAGGTATGTTGAATTGGAAGCATTTGAAATGGGTGGATTTTTTTGTAGAGCTGCTCCTTTGTTTTGAAACATAGGCCTTAAAAGTCTAATAAGGTTGAAAATGTATTAAGCTGAAGATTGATGTTGTTGAATACTATCACTAGTAAATTTGGGTCATTTTGTGATAGCCATTTCGACGCTCTTGCGACGTTATGTCATGGATATTGCGATAAATCTTGGGTCCCTCAAATGTCACATCATATCCCATGGAAAGTATGATGAACCTAAGATAACGTCGCAAGAGCGACGACACAATGCTGTCGTCGCAAGATAGACGACTTATGGAGGTCATCGCAAGAACGACAACCTAGGAAATCGTCGCAAGAATGACAACTGAGGATGATCATCGCAAGAATGACAACGATGGACAATCCTCTTCGTCACAATATAAATGACATATCCTAGTTTCTGCAACGAACAGGTCATCACAAGAGCGACGAACGATCGATAGTTGAGACAAACTATTCATACGATCGACGATCATCTTCGTTGCAAGACAAATGACATATCCTAGTTTCAGCGATGAAGAGGTTGTCGTAATAGAGACAAACGATTGATAGTTGCGATGAACTATTCATACGATCGACAATCGTGTTCATCAAAAGACAAATGACATATGCTAGTTTCTACGACGAACAAGTCGTTGCAAGAGTGACGAATGATTGATAATTGCAACAACTATTCATATGATCGACGATCGTGTTCGTCGCAACAACGATGAAATATATATATATATATATATATATATATATATATATATATATATATATATATATATTATAAATATCAGTTTTCAATATCTAGTTTTGCGATTCCATCAAAATATGGATTTACGAAAACATATAGTTTTCGTGTTGAAAACTATTGCTCAAGTATTATACTAACATCAATTTGCTTCAAATATTAAAAGAATATAAATATTTGTAGATGGAAGAATATAAATCTTTAGAAACTAAAATGTAGAACTTTGAAATCTTATGCCATTGCACTATTCCCTACTGTATTGCATTTACTATTGAAAATAATAGAAAATATGCTTTGTCTTAATCTCCTCGAAGAAACTCCATTTTCCACCAAATCCTCTATAAGACTCTCCAACACATTTGACACAAAATAAATTGTGAAAGTAATATCTCCAATTGAAGCATGTGTAAAAGTGTGTCACAATTGGTTTTCAAGTTTCATTGAATTTATGAGAATATATGTTTTTTATGAAGAATTTTTGTTTGAAGATGGAAAGTAAAATAACCGTCCTAAGACTCTAGCAATTCTCACAATTTGAAAATTATATCCAAGCCTTCCAAGTGTCCTAAATTATGATGATCAAGTCCACTAAATGAAACAAGTGAAGGTATGATAGAGTTATTTATAGTGAAATTCATATGGGAGTGAGATCCACGGGAGTGGAAAGTATTTGTCTCATGTGCCTTCACAATTCCATGAATGGCACCTAATAGTAAACATCAATTTCATAACTAGGATACATATTCATAGATTAATGTGGAGAATGATTTGAAAGATTCAATTTGTCAAGAGGTGACATGAATTTTGAAAGATCATGGTGGCTTCATCAAACTACCACTCCTGAGCTAAGCATGGATACTTAAAAAGAGAGTGCATCCCTCATGTTGGCAAACACATATGTTAGATTTCATGAAGTACCCTAGGAAAATCATCGTGTTTTGATGAAAACAAACTATGGAGCATTGTTTGGATACTTAATCTCAATCTACACCACAATTTATTTTGTCCCCGAGGGAGAGTTTGGTACATTATATTTAAGTTTCTTTACCTTTTAGAAGTCTTGGTTTAAGGGCATGAGACTAACTTGTTTATTGTTAAGGAGCGTTGATGGAGCGTTTCACTATCCTAACCTTTATGAATCACACAAACCACTTTTAATGACATAAGGTGAAGAGCATAATTTTGATATGGGATAGCTTTTAGGTCCTTCGATGTGTGCACAAGTGTGGTGATAAATGAAAATGACTACTTAAAGTATATTGTTGGAAATAGAAATGCAAGAAGTAACAAGAATAAGAAAGTTATATATATATATATATATATATATATATATATATATATATATATGAAATGCCTTCTTCCTTTATCCAAATATGAAAGTCCCTTTTAATTTATACACACTTAAATGAATTAAATTACATGGTTGGAGCAATTGACAAAGAGTGGAAAAATTGAATCTGCATAAAAAGATTTATAGAAGTCAAACCTTGAATAAAAGTAAATTTTCGAGGGAATCTCCAAGGTCTTGGACCTCATAGTGGTGTGATATTAGAAAAATATCCTTAAAACTAAGAAGGAGTGAGATTTAATATAACAAAGTCCCCAATATGGTGTCCATTCTACATATGAGGTTATGCATGCGAGTACCAAAACTTATCCTAGTTGGTTATCAAAACTAAGAGAAGACAAAAAGGATTTGTGAACATCAATTAAAACAACCTATCTATCCTCTAGCATGTATAGTAACTTATAAACAATCAAAACAATTAATTTCAATTATTCAAACAATGTTTTTTGGGGAAAAGAGAATACATTATTTATTATCCAATGAAATGACATAATAACATGAAATATATCACCTAAGAAGAATCCTGCATCTTGTGGACTTCAATATATTCCATGGTAGGATCCTTTAACCCTCCAATATTCTCTCTCTATCTATGAATATGAACATGAAAAGTTCCCCTTGTGCATGGACAATTTGGAGGGGAGAATGGGAAACATGAAAACAAGACGATACTAGATCAATTGAGAGGATGCAATGGTCTTCCTACTCTTTGGATAAATTCCTCTAGCATAAACTTACATTTATAAGTTGTTATGAAATGCATGGCATGGTTTGTATTTATAGGCATGTGTTGAAGTTGAAAATAACCCATATGACCGACTTGACTCAAATAGTGTCCCAATACCCTTCCATTGATGACGAAGGGACAGTTGTGATCTAGTATAGGTATTTTATCACCAACCACACCTTATATCCAACCATAATAATGTACGAGTTGCAAAATTCCTTGATTCATAGAGTAGGTATTACATACGTATTCAATAAAACATAGTGCCTATAAACCACACTTTTTAAGTCAATTGTAAATTCAAATAGTGAAGCTCTTTCAACTTGTTGAGAGTAATTGGTATTGTCCTTGATAAGGAGTTATAAGAGAGATCCATGTCCATGAGATTTTGTAGATACCCGAGTGAATATGGAATGGAACCTTCTAAGGAATTGTTAGATAGATTCAATGATTCGAGTGTAGTGCAAATTCCAAGTGTTGGTGGAATGACACTGGTTAATAGATTGGTAGAAATGTCTATGGCTAAAGCATTTTCAAGTTTCTATTTCTCTAGAGGTAAGGGTGGAATAAATTCCTTTGGTGCTAAAGCAATACTCTACAAAAAAAAAATATTACAATAAATATCACAGGAGAGTAATAAATATCATAGGAGGGTATAGAGGTCATTGGTGTAACACACCTAACCCCCTATCCACTTTTAGGTTGGTGGGATGTTTGATTTTCATATTCTTGGAACTCGAGATGAGTATTTAGGTTCATTGGTGTCTATGATTTGTAATTTCTACTCGGAAGTGGTATCTATATCTCATTCATTTCAAATAATCTATTTCATAATCATGATTATGCTTATACTATGATATACATGGGATTACTTATACACAACCACAAAAAACCAAGTTGAAGTATTAGATTAGCTATGTGAATCGTATTATATGATGAAATAAAGGGAATCATATATGCTACAATATACTTGGGTGTGGTTCATTAGATATAATGACTGGCCCTAGAGTGGCCCACAAATGATGGTAATGTAAAAATAAATAAATAAAAGGAACCTTAAGAAGTCATAAAAAGAAGAAAAAAGACAAGACATACCTGATCTTTGATATTCTAAYGTGTAGCATTRCATTGATACACCATCTAGAGCATCTGCAAATGCACAAACTGCATACTGTAGTAAATAAAAACATAATTATATTTAGTTTTTAGTAAAAACCAAAAAATACTTTTAAGACATGTCAATAAATCCTAATAGAAATTAAAACCAATAAGATTGCAAATAGTAAACACCATTGATATTATTTTTTGTAAAATCCATAGGAGAGGAGATTAAATAGTGACACACACACACATCTCAAATGTGACGTCCTGAATGAGCTCCTCTTGGTTTCGAGAATAATTTATTGGTGCTGCCTGGTCTTGGAGCAAACTTCCCTCGATTTGAAGGAGAAACAACGAAGTCAACATTGACTATGTTGTTGCTCCGTTGGATCGAGAGAGGTTTAATCCAAGAATAAATGACTCCAATAAATTTTTCTGTACTGAATAGGGCCAACCATGTGAAGGTGGAATCTCCTATGGCCTTCCCCCCCCTCACATCACTCTCAATTCCCCAATACCCAATATATATTCTCATTCAATGGCATATGCCATTTTTTAAATATTTTTTATAAATGAGATTTATCATTCAAAATATGTTACAAATATACTAGCTATATAATGTACAACTATGTGTCTTATAAAATTATTATACATCATCAATTTCTTTTAGTCTTCTTTTGTGTTTTCCAATTCTTAAGTAATTCATCCATGTACATGTCTTTGTTTACTAGGTGCTCTTCAACAATTGATGTTGCTTCAGTCCTTTCACGTCGAGCACACCTGGTCTCGTACCCACAACGTGGAGGCTGATGTGAGGGGCCATCACCTACAAAAACAAAAAATATTAAATTTATATGGCCAATTTTAAAATATCATTGAAGTAGTTCATTAATATTAAAAAAAACCTCTACGATGTAATTATTTACCTGCTCGTCCACTAGTCAGCACCGTTGGAATGGATGCCCTATTCTCCTGATAATATTCAGGTCAAGGAGGCTCAACTACGATATTCTATGCCATTGAAATGACAAAATTTATAAGGACAAAATTGTAAATGTATAAGTAATAAAAATTAGAAGTATGAAATTTATAAGTATGAAATTATTAAGTACATGATTAATATACAACCATTTTACCGTCGTGGGCCTCAGTCACATGAACATCTTGGGGCTGCACCCCACTAGGATGGGGCTGCTAAGGAGCACCATGATCTTCTAGCCACGCTACACTATCAATGCTTTGTTTTCCAGTGCTAATGGTTTCATTGATAATGCTTCTCCCCAGATTAAAGCAAGGTAAAACATTAAAGTTATGGACGATATCCAACATTTACGTATTTTATAAGTAATGAAAGGTTAATGTAGACTGATTTTTATTTACCTTATCCCGCAAACTAGATCTTGGGGTCTGCCCCATGCTTTTCCTACGATCAACCATGACTTTATAACTGTACTTGTAACCAAGTTGGAGGTCTTCCTCTATGGTTTCAGTTTTGAAGTCGTCACCCTGCATTGCAGAAGAGCATGTTTTTTTAATGTTTTTGGTTGCAATAAACTGGAAGTTGTAAGGTGATACAAATAATATTCTTAAGATGTTTGGGTACCTATGATTCATCACCGTAACCTCAAGTAGCCTCCCTGGCCTAGCTCATGTTGGCCATGTTTGGAAATCCTTTCTTTTGTTGCCTTCGAAATGTCAGGAAACCTATCATCAAGATTTTCAAGTATGTTATAAACCACATTGTTATTTAGATCTAAAGAAAATTAAAGGTATTGAAATCAAAATATTGTAATTTACCTTGGGGTACCAATTATTTTTTCTCCTGATTTTTTCATTATATTTTATTTTGCATCATCAATGATCGCCTTCCACTCCCTCTTTGGAATCGAGGGAGGATGCGTATACCTAGGGTTTCTTGCCAAGCTTTGTTTATAAACATCTCATGTATATTTTAAATATTCACCTGCTGCAGAGGTGATCACTATTTTATTGAACGTGTCTACTCCAAAGAGGCCTTCAAGATAATCCATAAGTTTTTTTTTGAGGTTGGAATTCTATCCATTCCACCTCATGCATAAGGTTGCCCCAAAAATCAACAAGGCCTTTCTCTCTAGGTGCCTATAAAAATGGTCGTTTCCTACACACAAAAATATATGATCGTTATTTTAAAAATAATAATCTAGATGATTTTTGTATGAGATGGACAACATAAAACCGTTAAAATATGAAAAACTACCTAGGAGTCTTATTTGTTTTAATGGAATTCTGTTATCGTCGACCAAAAATGTGCACGAAAGGGTATCCATGCTGGTCACAAGTTTAGCTCTAGGAAATGAAACCATGTCAACCACATCATCAACCTCATCTTCCTCACCACCTCTAGATCCTGACCGCTGTGTGGATGTCTGACGGTGCGTTTCATGGCTCCTATCTAAAGCAGATGTGGAAGATGAAGAAGTAAACAATACTCTAGCAGCTGTATGACAACCCAAGTTAGGACTCTGCGATGTCTCTGCAACGCCACTACTATGAACACCGAGCTGAACATGCTCCAAATATCTCTTTATAAAAAATAAAATGTTTTTTCGTGAGATATTGTAAAAGTTAAAAAACAAACTTTCATAATTGAACATATGAGTACATTAAAAAAAACACTTTAAATTATGGTTTTTACCTTATATGTGTTAAGTTGTGACATAAGAAGATTGATCCTTTCTAGGACATCGAAAGTTTGATCTGGATGGTCTAACAAGCCATCAAGTTCCTTTTTCTCTTTAATGATCTTTCTTTTTATTAATACCATCAGATCAGGGGATGAATACAACCCCTCCTCATTGGCGGAATCATGATCAACATGGCCTGCCAACTACATATAATTTCAATCTGAAAATCAATGTTATTTCAGTTATATAAACAAATGAAATAATTGATCGCCACAAAAATAAAATTATATAAACAAATAATAAAATTCATGTAAAATGAAAGTCGAATTTGATAATCATTTACATGTTCTGCGACTAGCCCTTTTCCACGATCATCCTACCACATTATAATATAATTAGAACCCCAAAATATTTAAAAAATTGTTAACAATAACAAAAAATCCGATTGCTACCCAAATAAAATCAAGCTCAACGATCAACCTCCCACATTATTATAAAATTGGGACTGTGAAATGTTTAAAAAAAAATTAAAGATAAAAAAAATATAATGCAATAAGTAGAAGTTGCTTAAAGAGGTGTTGCATAAGTACCCACACACTATTAGTCAATGTTTCTATTCGATTCAAATGGTATTCCACTAATAACTCTTCCCTGAGAGCTATCTTTTTTATTGCGCATATGACTACCCGATTCTCTTCGTGTCCCTCATAAATGCAATTCGGTTGATTTTTTTTGTCCCAGGTCGTGTGTTGTTTATAAACCCTACGATATTGTTGGAAGCTTTAGGCCTTCCATCAATATATATAGTCGCTCCTTTATTTTTACCGTTGTTTATTAGCTATATATAATTTGAGGCGAGTGCATATCTCCGCATACTTCGCATGTACCATACCAACTGCATCCAATCATTATAATTGTAACATGGTCCAACATAGTCCATCAATTCAATTACTGTATTGTATTTTACAGTTACTCCATCCATGAAAAATAGCCCCAGTCCATGCAGGGAGGATGGTGCAATGTGATATGTCCTATTTTTGACAATGAAGTCAATGTCTAATGGAGGCAGTTCCTTAAGTACCCATTGTTTCAACATATTCTTATACCCGAGTGGCACCTCTATGTCTCCTATGCTGTCATCATCATAAGAGCATGATCCCCCTTCAACAAGAAAACATTCCACGTTTCTACAAATTTTTCTTCTGACTTTTTCACCTCTGGTCCTTGTTTGAGTATCATATCTACTAGTCTATACAATATAATTTCCCTATATTTGTCCTAAGCTTCCCTCACTCAAGGAATAAATATCTGGCAGGTACCTATTTGGTTGTACCTTCAGTCACATGTGAAAGTGTTGTTAGTGAGTGGTCCATCCTCATCCTAGTTCCAATTTTTGAACTTTTTTTTCTATATTCAAAGTTTTAAGTAAATTTTTTATATCTTTAGTTTTGGATGCACAATTAGAGGGTGCAATCATTCAAATGTGATAGGTTCCATGAGTATGGGAAGCTAGCTAAGGAATGTCATATCCCAAACATAAGAAAAATATGGGTTTGTAAGGATATTTAAGGAAGGAAATATTTCGATCAGACTCCATAGATGAACATCCCCTCTATGCAAACCTTAAAAACAATTCTTGAAGAAAACTCTATGTCGATAACACAAGAAATGTGTAAAATGGTCAGCAAGAGTTGCATATCTTGGATCGAAAGAATATGATCGATCTCTCTTAGGAATTGAGTAAGAAAAAAAATCCTCCTCCCCTATTATTGATTTTTTTTTTTGATAAATTTCTCTTTGGGTCTTGGAAGGTAGGTTTATAAAGCATAACCAAGACTCAATATAGTGAATTATTTCCTATCCTTTCAAGGATATCGATTCCCTAGCCTCCCCCTATCATCCTTTGGATGGATTGTGAGGTAATGAAACTATTGGATGCATTTCTCTAGGAAATTATAGAACTTTTCTATGGAAGAAAATTGGACCAAATCCTCATAATGACTCCCAAGTCTCTAAGCCTACCAAGTACAACCTCATACCGAGGAACATGGAAACATCTATTTTTCAAGGAATGATTATTAAAGGTATATGGTTCCTAGATGAGAAAGACCCCAAAGAGACTCAGACAGGGAGAAAAACATTCCCATCCCTGGATCAAAAGAAAACAAATACCAAATTCAAAATTGGAAGAAAAGTAATATTGATTCGTTCTCCTAGATAAAAGGCCCAAAGAGATGGTTCTAGATGATCTTCCTAACCCTGAACTATAGAGGGTTGGTCAATTCCTCAAATAAATTAGTTATTAAAAGGTTAACTAAAGTTCATAATCCATATATCATATTCTTACAAGAACTAATGACAGATGGATAAAAGGTAGCTCAAGATTTATCCATGCTTTTAATGGGGCGAGAATTTAGTTTCATAGATGCTATAAGAAGATCTATATAGAATGTAACTAGTTGGAAATTAGGATTACTCTCCTATTCTTACTCTTGGGAATTTTTTACAGGGGACCTATCTTTTCTCTCTAGACCTTCGGAAGGAAATTAGTTGCTTGAATATTTATGGCCCTAATCCAATATGCTAGAATTCTAGGAAAATTTCTTCAACTATACATTTGTACAAAATGGTTTGATGATAGTTGGAGGTGACATGAACTTATCTCTAGGTTTTTTAGAGGTTTTGGGGCCATTGGTTTAGGTTGATAATTTGATAGGTTTCTTCATAAGAAAATTGGAAAGGGTGGGATTGTTGAATATTGAACCGAAAAAACATAACTCAATATAGAGAAAATGGAGGATATGCAAGGTAAGAATATCTAAGACTCTGGATTGTTTCTTAGTATCAAAATATTTCATAGATGAAGCTATTTGTATTCTCTAATGGGTATCCTTAGGTGGGATCCTAATCACAATTGAATAATTTTTGAAGTGTCCCTTCCTAAAGGGAAGCCACCAAACCCTTTCAAGATGAACCATTAATGAATAAAGGATGATTTGTTTTTTGAATAAACTCAAATATTCTTGGAATCCCTTTGATGACTCCCTAAATGAATCATCTCCCATCCAATTCCATCAATATTTAAAAATGGTAAAGCAGGTAGCAAACAAATTGGTTAAAGGGAAAATAAAAGAGAAGGATGATAGGAAATTAAAAGAGGTAGAGGATATTCTAGCCTCAAGATACAATAAGCAAGGTTTTGGGTTTTTATAGAAATCCAGAAGTCTCAGTTAAATCAACTTGAGCACAAAAAGTAACAAAATATTCTAGATAGAGTTCAAGAGAATGGATATTGAAAAGAAGGACACTTTGGCTTCAAGTAGGCAATAAAAACACCAACCTTTTTCATATATTTTCCAATTATAGTAAAAATGTTAAGTTTTTTTAGAAGAGAGAGAAAGACAATGGAGGATGGGCAATAAACTTCCCTAAAATAACAAATGAAGGGACAAAGTACACCATATCTATTTTCAAAGATGATTCTCATGCAAACATTGTAGCTATAATCAAATTATCAAGATAATTTACTCGCTTCATCAATCTAGAGGATAATCAAGCTCTTATGACAAAAAATTGAAAAGAAGAACTCATATGAACCCTTTAAAGTTCCAACAATACAAAAGACTTGGACCAGATGACCTCCTTATGGAATTATTTCTAATCTATTATGATTTTATTATATAATTCTAATAGGAGTAGTGGAGGGCTTGAGAATCATACAATAAACCTTGGCAGCCTTCAACACAACCTTCATCACATTGATTCCAAAATATGACAATCCCTCTTCTTTTGAAATTTTTTGTCCAATTTTCCAATACAACTACATTACAAAACAATTTTAAACATTATCTCAAGAAATATCAAAGAGATTGTTTCTCATCAAATCTCCCTTGAGTAGTTTCGATTCTTGGAAGGGTGGCAAATTTATGAGGCAGTGGGGGTTTCTCAAGAAGGACTCCAATCAATAAATACAAGGAACTTAAGAGAAATGACTGTAAAAGTGGGTCTTTCCAAATCTTTCAAAAAGGTGAGTTGGCCCTTCTTGAGACTAATTCTTATCCATTTGGGTTTCTATCATAAATTTGTCATGTGAATTATGAGTTGTATCAATTAATTCTCTTTTTAAATCCTAATAAATGGAGCTACATCCCATTTATTCAAACTAGAAAGGGGAATTATGCAGGGATGCCAACCATCCCCACTTATTTTTCCTATGGAAGAAAAAGGGCTCAAAAAATCCAATAAGGTATCCTCAACAAGTAGTTATTTTAAAGGCATTTATGTAGGAAACACCTGTAATTTATCTTATTTACATTTTGTAGACTAAATACTTATATTCTATGACAACAATGGGAGAGTTTTTAATAATATAAAAGATATGATTGACTCTTATGTGAAGCGACTCTCATGAATATCAATTCATCCAAATTGACAATTTCCTATTGGGGCTTCTTTGAGGTGAAAATTATTACATATCCTAGCATTTTTCCTTTCTCATTGTGGATTTAAATGCTCATTTGAAATACTTATATTTCGATATGAAGGCCAATTTGTGTCTAAAAGGTGATTGGCAGTGGTTGATATCAAAAGTGTAAAAAAATATTAATTTCCGGTACAACCGATGGCTCTCACATGGAGGCAGACTAATCCTTGTCAAAGTAGTTCTAGAGGCCATTCCAATTTACTCGATGTCCCTTTCCTATATACCTAAATGTGTCTTAGAGTGGATAAGGTAGTTTTAACATCCCTAGTATTCAACCGGGCTATGCCACGTAAAAGTTTTCAAACTGTATGCAAATTAAAACATATACACACAAAAACTCTTGCAGAAATTTTTATATATAACTCAAAATAAAAAAATACATTCTGTAAATGCACAGATTCATATGAAAATAAAAATAAACATATACATGCAATACCCATAAATATTAAGACATGTATAAACCACACACAAGAAAAACCCATAAAATTAAACACATAAATAATAATGCAACATGTAATTTAATACACAATTGACACTTATCTTGGTAAAAATATCACCAATTGCGTGTAGACCTTCCATGAACCTCCCAGCCTTAGACCACACTACTCATCACTCTCAGCAGTGGGTCACCCCCGAACTGGGACTAATCTCCACTCGAGTAAAGGGATTTCTAAACATGATGACGTATCTCAGACAATAGGAAAGACTCTGTCACAGGTGCCAACTCAAACTAATAGACTACAGTCCCTCATTCCCCACATGCCTGTCCCACCCCAAGAAGTGTACCCCTTCTCTGCTCAACAATCCCTCGGCTGCCCCACTTCCCTTCCAGGGCTTCAACAACAAGCCAGAAAGGAAGTCTTAGAGACCTATAACTGTAGTTTAGCACCTTCATGAATAAATTCCCAACAATTCTCTCACATAGAGAGATTGATCACGAGCTTGACAACCCGCCTCTTCAATATCCCATGGACCCGACAACCCACTTCTTCAGTCCAACTCATGAGCTAACCAAGTATGGGTACAGATATAGGTATGAAAATAGGTACAAGAAGGTACGAAGGACAAATGAATTAGTGAGTGAATGATGATCAAATGATAGGAAAATGAACTAAGTCCAAGATATATGTATGCATGTTCCCAACTTTACACTTGTCATGTTGGGAGCTACTTTTTCCCACTTGTCCCCATCTCTAGAAATTAGGATAAAATAATTATCCATACTTTATACTTTAAGGAAGATTAATATAATATTCCTTTTTGTCTTAGCTCCCTAGCTTAGCCCTTTTTCCTTAACTTTTAGCCCCCCCTTTTCCTAACTAGTGGAGTTTAGTCCCCCATACTCTTTTATCTTGGTCGATCTACACGCAATGATGTATTATATTAATGATGAGACATATACAAAAATAGGCTCACTATACTTTAACATCTAGGCTCTTCGACCTAATTCAACACATAAGCCTCCTATCATATAATAACTGGCTCACCAGCCTATAAAACACAACATATACAAAAAGTCTCCCTGGCCTCAAAATCGCACGCACTTAAGTTTGCTGCATGCAGTATCCTGGAATGTGCACACTTCATCATTTTACTGCGCAGTAAATGTGCACACTATACCATGGAAGGTGCATACAAAAATGATATCAAACAACTCACCAAATTAAGTAAATTTGCATTTACATTTACAATTGGGTTCGGCTTAGGGGTATTACAATCCCATCCCCTTATTTATGCACCATCCTTAGTGCATTATGTACACATATACAACCAAAATTTCAAAAATCCTAAAAAATATGCGGGTATTTTGCCTGCATTGCATCCTCATGCTCCCAAGTAGCATCCTCAGGACTGTACCAGGTCCATTGTACAATTACAATCCCTATGGATCGATTCTAGAGCTGTTTGGTTTTTCGATCCAGAATGCGTACCAGATATACTTGGAAATCACCTTCTTGCTCCACCTGAATCACGTTCCAATCAATAACATGATTAGCATCATGTATATATTTCTTAAGCAATGATACATGTAATACATTATGAACAGACATAGATGCAAGAAATGCAATCATATAAGCTACTAGACCAATCCTCTCTAGGATTTCAAATGACCCACAATAGTGAGCTGTCAACTTTGAACAATTTCCCAACTTCAAGGAACTTCCATTGGCCTTCAATTTCAATAATACATGGTCCCCCAATTTAAATTCCCTGTGAGTTCTGCCCTTATCAACATGTCTTTTCTGCATGTCTTGGGTAGCCTTTAAATTTTGTTTTATTTTCAACATTTGCTCCTCCATTTCCCTGAGTAAATATGGCCCAAATACTGCTCTATCTGCTGGGTTGTCCTAGCTTACTAGTGTGTTGCACTTTCTTCCATAAAGTTCCTCAAATGGGCTCATCTTTATAGATGCTTGGTACCCATTTTTATAAGTAAAATCTACTAAGTGTAGGTAGTCTTCCCATTTTTATGGTTTATCCATCACATACATCCTCAACATATCCTCAATCACTTGATTAACCCTCTCTGTTTGTTCATCTGTTTTTGGATGATAAGTTGTGCTAAAATTCAATTTTGTTCCAAATCCATTAAATAATCCCTTCCAAAAGTTTGAGGTAAATTTTGGATCTCTGTTAGACACAATTGTCTTGGGTATACCATGTAATCGATCAATTTCTCTCATATAAACATCAACAATGTTGGATTCCTTGTGAGTGAGCTTTACTGGAATAAAATGGGCACCTTTAGTAAGCTTATCCACCACTACCATGATATAATCATGTTGCTTGTTTGTTCTGGGAAGTTTGGTGATGAAATCCATTGTTACAACTTCCCATTTTCACTCAGGAATGGGTAATGGCTGTAGCAAACCAATTGGGTGTCTATGCTCAACTTTTACCTTTTGACATTCCAAACATTTGGCAATAAAATCAACAACTTCTTTCTTCATGCCTGACCAATAATATTGGCTCTCGACAACTGCAATAGTTTTCTGATAACCTGGGTGCCCAACATAACTTACATTATGTATTTCTCTCAATATCAGATCTTTCAGTTCATGGGAATTTGGTAAATAAATTATGCCCCTGTATATGAGAATTTCATCATTTTCTAGCTTATAATCTTCAATTTTCTGCTGCAAAAAACCTTGCTGTAATTTTTCCACTAATTCCTTGTATTGCAAATATGATTTTGCAGCCTCTATGATTCTGTCTTTCAAATCTGATTGGTACATTCTTATGGCTGTAGCATGCAACTCATGCACTCTTCTGCTGAGTGCATTAGCCACTTTGTTCTCTTTCCCCTTGATATACTTTATATCAAAGTCACATTCACTAGGAAATTCTAACCATCTGCTTTGCCTAACATTTAGAGTTGGCTGATCAAATAAATATTTGAGACCATTATGGTATGTCCTCAGCTCAAAATTTTTTCCCATGAGGTAGTGCCTCCACTTCCTCAAGGAATGCACTATTGCTTCCAACTCCAGCTCATGAGTGGCACAATGCCTTTCATGCTCCTTCAACTTCCTTGATTCATAACATAAAACAAACCCATTTTGAATGAGGACTCCACCAAGTCCTTCTTTACATGCATCGGTGCATACAATGAAGTCTTCATTTGGATATGAAATCCTTAAAATTGGAGCACTTGTTAATGATTGCTTCAAGTGTTGGAAACTCTTTTCACAATCCAATGTCCATTGAAACTTCACACCCTTCTTTTGCAAGGAAGTGATTGGGTGTGAAATATTTGAGAATCCTTCAATAAATCTCTTATAGTAGCCTGCAAGGCCCATGAATGATCTGACCTCTGTCACATTATTTGGCGTTGACCATCCTCTAATGGCTTCTATCTTCTCAGGATCCACTACTATCCCTTCATTTGAAATGATATTCCCCAAATAATGAATTTTCTTCTAATAAAATAAGCACTTGCTCAATTTGGCATACAATTGATGCTCCCTTAATACTTGTAATACCATCATCAAGTGTTGTTCATGCTCTTCCTCCAACTTAGAATATATAAGAATGTCATCTAAAAATACAATGACAAACTTATCTAAGTATTCTCTGAAGATACCATTCATTAAACACATGAAAACAACTGGTGCATTTGATAATCCAAAGGGCACCACTGTGAACTCATAATGACCATACCATGTTCTGAAAGAAGTCTTGCTGATGTCTTCTTCTTTAATTCTTACTTGATGATAACTTGACCTAAGATCAATCTTGGATAATATTTTTTCATCTTTCAACTGATCAAAGAGGTCATCAATCCTTGGCAAAGGATACTTATTCTTCACAGTTACCTTGTTCAACTGCCTAAAGTCAATGCAAAGTGTCAATGTTCCATCCTTTTTCTTCACAAATAAAACCGGGGCACCCCAAGGTGACACACTTGGGCGTATATATCCCTTCTTCAAGAGATCTTCAAGTTGCATTTGCAACTCCTTCAATTCTGTTGTACTCATCATGCAGGGAGTATTGGATACTGGAGATGCTCCATGCATCAAATTTATGGAGAATTTAATGTCTCTTTTAGGGGCTAATCTTGATATTTCCTTAAACACCTATTCAAACTCTTTTAGGATTGCATAATCTTCAATATTTGACACCTTATCTTTAGGTGTCTCTTCCATATGTGATGCAAATATTTGACACCCTTTTCTGTAACATTTCTTCAGCTGCAATGCTAAAATTTCTCTAATGGTTACTACCCTGGGAATTCCCTACACTGTCCTTAGGTTCCCTCCCTCATCCAAGAAAGTAAATGCCTTGTTATGACAATCTAGGATAGCATGATGTTAATCCAACCAATCCATCCCAATTAGACAGTCATAGGAACCTAAATGCAATATGTTTAAATATGCCCTGGTGTTCAGTCCATTCATGTCCATAAGACATGACTTATTCATCTCATTAACTTTTCTTTTGGCTCAGGTAGCCAACTGCACTAACCAAGATTTTCCATGCTTGCTTCTTGGAAAATGCAAAATTTCCACCATCTTAGGATTTATATAACTATGACTATCTCTTGAATCAATTAAAATAACAATGGTTTGGTTGTTGATCATACCTTCCACTTCAATCATATGTGGGTGATACTCTGCTTGCTTTTTGTCCAGGGCTGCATAGATCCTTGGTACATTTCTGTACACGTCTTCCACTATTTCAGCTTGTTGTACATTGTAAACAGTGCTCACTTTTTCACCTCTGTGTGGGAAATATCTAAACATATGATCTCCTTTACAACCCCAACGTTGAATATGTGGCTTCCTTGGCCTTTTCCCCCTTGTCTCAATCATTCAAGGTTCTCTATAAGTTGGTTGTCCCTAAGGATTATTTCTAAAGAATGGTGGCTTAGTCCCATTCTTCCTCTAATCCATCTTGAATTTCTTCTTGTCTTCCCAAGTTTTTTGGAAAGTTGGCCTTGATTTTTGCTGATCATATATGCATTTATCTCTCCTTATGGTCTCCTCCAATGTTTTGAGATCATCATATTGTATTTTGTCACTGATGAATGTTGGAAATCCACTCAAATACCTCTGAATCTTAACTGTCTCATCCTTGATGAAAGAAACATACTTCAACAGTTCTAAAAACCTTCTTTCATATTCATCTATGGCCATACTCTCAAGCTTGAGTTCAAAGAACTCTTTCATTTTCTTATCATAGTATATCTTAGTCAAGTATTACTTTTCAAAATACTTCTTGAATTCCCTCCAAGTAACATTTTTCTATTTAATGTGTGCACCTACACAAGCTGATCCCACCACATGGATGCCTTTCCCTTGAGTTGATAGATGGAAATTCTTCCTTCTGTATGAGAAGAATAATTATGCAATTAAAAACTCTTTCTCATGCCCAACAACCATGTCTCTGTATCTTCATCCTTCTTGTGCTCACCATCAAATGTAGGAGGTTTGATTTTGTTCATTTCTCCTCGTAGCTCATCCACCCCAGACCTCTTATGCTTCGTGACAGGGGATGGACTTGAGATGCTGTATGCTCTCTTATTGGAATGCCTTGAGGAGTGATGGTGATGTATGCTAACACTTCTTGTTCTTCTTTTCTCATCAGGAGACCTGTGACTTACTGATTTGCTTGAGCCACTCTCCTTATCCAATTTGTTTTCTATTATGTTCAAGTTCTGCATTAACTTCATGTTGAAGTCCTCCTATTGTTCTTTTGGCTTTCATAAGCATTTCATTATCAACTTTATGACTTTGGACATCCTTCTGCAAATTTTTAATGGTCTTTACCATATTCATGTTTTCATCCCTTTCTTCTCCATGCCCATTGAAGTTTGTTCCTTCAAGGCCCATATGGACATCCATCCCTTTGATTTCATCTTCATAGATGTAAGTCCCCTGTGCATCTTCCATTCCTCTACACTTTGTGTTGATCCTGATCCAATCTAGTTGTTTTTAACTCTGCAAAATGTGTAGCCAACAAAACTTTGTCAGGCTAACTGATTCAACAATTTCATGAAAATATGAACCATTCTGGTTCAATAATATATCATAATTATTTCTTCTGATTTCCTAAAAAATTAATTTCCCATATCAATTTTATGGGTAAATAATTATATTCCACCGTCCAATAACTTTCCAATGCCTGCTTCCATGCTCAATTCTGTTTCTTGAGCATAAACTTATGGTTATTTGAAAATTGTCCATTAATTTTTTTCTGTTCACTCTTCAACTTGGTGCAATTCTGTGCTGTAATTATGCATTTTTGCACCTAATACATTGGATTTTTAGTAGGATCTCAATTTTGTTTCTTCATATACATATTTTGGACTGTCTGTCCAAGTTTCACCTTTTTCTGGGTTCTGGGATGTTAGTTACAACCTGTTGAAGTTTTAGGCCAATTCGTGTTTTTGGTCTAGAATGATACATGTACCTTCTTTTCCATCTTAAACATTTTTAACATTACCAAAAATTTAATTCAACTCTAGGTCTGTCTTCTATGGTTCAATATCTTTCCATTGACTGCTCCTGTGCCTCAATATGATTTCAAAGCAGAAAATTATGGCCCTTCGATGTTAGTTGGGTCTTAAAATTTACCCTCCACTGTTTGTCCTGTAAATTCCTCATAAAAGCTCCATTTGAAGAACAGTTTACACCATTATAAAGCCTCAAAAATGCGTTGCAAAAAGATGACCTTCAAACAATATAAAATATCGCGGAAATTCACTAGTTTTCTGCTGTTGTAGACCATCCAAACGACTTCACGCACACAAATTTGAATCTATACACCCATATTTAGCATGCGCAACAACACCATAAGGTAGCACATTCTCCGTGCAGTTATAACCAATGTGGATCAATTATCTGTCACACCAATAACTGGTGCACACTACTTTTGTGTCGTGTACCAATATCCACCGCGCACAATTTTTGTTCATGCACTAATACCTGTTGCGCACAATTTTTGTGTCGCACGCTAATATTCTGCACGCATTTTACTCTACGCACTGCACCATGCCAAATTTTAGTATGCCCCATTGTGCACTAGTATTTCGTGCGCACCCTTTATTAAATTTTTGTGTGACAACATATACCCACATTGCGCGTGCACCAACAAAATTCCTCTTCTCTTTGTCAATGTTGTGTGCACCAGCAAAATTCCTCTGCTCTCTGTCAATACTGCGTGCACCATTATTATGCGTGCACACACCGCGCACGCCATTATTACGCATGCACCACTCAATCCTCACAGCACAATGCTAAATTTAGTGCGCACACCCACATGCCAATATTTTTCCACGCAATGCCACTCTGCACTGTGCATCGCCAAATTTTAGCGCGCGCATCCACATGTCGATATTTTTTCGCACAATGCCACTTTGCACCGCACAACGCCAAATTTTAGCGTGCGCACCCGCATGCCAATATTTTTCTGGGCAATGCCACTCTGCACCGCGCAACGCCAAATTTTAGTGCATGCACCCGTACGCCAATATTTTTTCCACATATCACAAGATTTTCACTGCGCATCATGCATTTTTAGTGCACCCACCTGCACACATTCATTTTTATGCACATTAATTCCTTGTGAATTCCACTGCAGAAATTGGGGATTTTGCCTAATTTTTTCCCAATTTTTCTATAGACATTCTGCAACTATGAAATTTGTTCAATTTCACCCGATAACACCAATTCAACCTCTGCAACAACAAATTGTTGTTGGTTGACATTTCTGGAACAATTTTTTCCCAAACTCAATTCACAATTTGAGAATTTTAAATCAACTAATCTCGCCCCATATGTCATGGATTCCCTGCAACTTCAAATTTGACCAATTCCAGGTATGAATTTTCTAGAACATATATTAAATTAAGAATTTCTCACTACTTTGTTGAATTTCTCAATTTTCCCATGAATTTAACAACAAAAATTGAGACTTTTTCCCAATTCCATGCAATTGCTTCTAATTTTTACCATGGATGCTCTGTAACTTGAAATTTGGCCACTTTGAAATCAATTTTTTGTGGAATTTCACTTCAAATCAACTTGCTCGGCCCATCTAGGTTCAATGTTGAAAACTGGAGCTCTGATACCATATTGTAACATCCCCAGTATTCAACTAGGCTATGCCATGTAAAAAATTTCAAACTGTATGCAAATTAAAACATATACACACATAAACTCTTGCAGAACTTTTTATATAAAACTCAAAACAGAAAAATACATTTTGTAAATGCACAGATTCATATGGAAATAATAGTAAACATATACATGTAACATAGATAGGTAATACCCATAAATATAAAGATAGGTATAAACCACACACAAGAAAAACCCATAAAATTAAACACATAAATAATAATGCAACATGTAATTTAATACACAATTGACACTTATATTGATAAATATATCACCAAATACATTCAGACCTTGCACGAACCTCCCAGACTTAGACCACACTGCTCATCACTCTCAACAGTGGGTCACCCCCGAGTTGGGACTAAACTCCACCTAGATAAATGGATTCCTAACCAGGCTGACGTATCTCAGACGACAAGAAAGAATCTGTCACATGTGCCAACTCAAACTAACAAACTACAGTCCCTCATTCCCCACATGCCTGTCCCACCCCAGGAAGTGTACCCTTCTCTGCTCGACAGTCCCTCGTCTTCCCCACTTCCCTTCTAGGGCTTCAACAACAGGATGGATAGGAAGTCTCAGAGACATGTAGTTGCAGTTTAACACCTTTGGGAATCAATTCCCAACAATTGTCTCACCTAGAGAGATTGCTCACGGGCCTGACAACCTACCTCTTCAATATCCCATGGGCTTGACAACCCGCTTCTTCAGTCTAGCTCCTGAGCTAACCAGGTACAGGTACAGGTATAGGTACATATACAGGTAAAAGAAGGTACAGAGGACAACTAAATTAGTGAGTGAATGATGATCAAATGATAGGAAAATGAACTAAGTCCAAGCTATATGTATGCATGTTCCCAATTTGACACTTGTCATGTTGGGAGCTACTTTTTCCCACTTGTCCCCATCTTTAGAACTTAGGATAAAATAATTATCCATACTTTATACTTTATGGAATATTAATTTAATATTCTTTTTTGGCTTAGCTCCCTAGCTTAGCCATTTTTCCTTAACTTTTAGCCCCCCCCCTTTCCACAACTAGTGGAGTTTATTCCCCCATACTCTTTTATCATGGTCAGTCTACACGCAATGATGTATTATATTAATGATGAGACATATACAAAAATAGGCTCACTGGCCTTTAACATATAGGCTCTCCATTCTAATTCAACACATAAGCCTCCTAGCTTATAATATCTAGCTCACCAACCTATAAAATACAACATATACAAAAAGTCTCCCTGGCCTCAAAATCACGCACACTTAAGTTTATTGCGCACGATATCCTGGAATGTGCACACCTCATCATTTTGCTGTGTAGTACATGTGCGTACTATACCATGGGAGGTGCATACAAAAATGATAAAAAAAAACTCACCATCTTAAGTACATTTGCATTTGCATTTACAATTGGGTTCGACCTAGGGGTATTATAGTAGTTGTGTTACTATTTCATTTTGTTGAGTGAGAGTGAGAAAAAATGCGTAGTGTTGGTCTCTTGGAAAAAAGTAGAAATTCCCAAATCACAAGAAGGACGGGGTCTCAAGAATATATTATTTTTTCTTAAAGTATTTAGTTGATAAAAATGTTTGGAGTCTCCTCCAAGGTACCAAATTATGTGTGCAATTCATAAAGAATAAATCCATAGCTCCAGACTTAGTGGAGGACTAGGTAAGAAATCCTGTTAAAAAATACCAAAATGCCTCGGTTATTTGAAAACCAATTATCACATCATTCCCTCCGATTGGAAATTTCTTGGTATGACATGTTGGAAAGGGAGATAATTTCCAATTAGGGTTGTAATTGTGGGTAGGAATCATATAATCCTTCAATTTACCTATTCCCCTCATTCAATAAATAAAGCATAGAGGCTTCAACACTCTGAGGAAAATTTCTAAAGAACCCATTGAAACCTGTAGTTGGCAATAATAATTCTCTTGGAGAGAGTTAGGTAGTTGACAATAATAACTCTCTTGGAGAGAGTTATGTCTTAGGGAGGATCATGTAGAAATATTGAAGGACTTCACAAGAATACTTAAAAATATTCTTTATAAGACTTGGTGATGAGGAGGATCAACTTGTATGGTATTTTAATCGTTTTAGGGGATATGAACCAAGGCTAGGTTGTAAATCACTTATAGAATTTGGAGGTGAGATCCCACTTTTTTGGTCATGGAAATTAATCTATAAATTGAAATTTCTAGCTAGATAAATAAATAAAATTGTGGCTTGTATTAAATAATATATCTCTAACTTGGCACATCCTACAAAAAATAAGTTTTGAAGGCCCTGGTAGGTGTTGTCTCTATGAATTTAAAATTGAAGCTAACTTCCACCTTCTCTTGTCTTACCCCTACTCTAAGCAAGTTTTTTTGGAAGATATAGGGGATATAAAATATCCATAATTCATGGAGAGGGGAATCCATCTAAGAATATCTCACACGATGGTGTGAGAACAAGAAAACTAAAAGGTACAAATCCCTCCCACTCTCTATTGCTTGGGGAATATGGTTGGCCAAGAATTCCAAACTCTTTGAGGGTGTGAGGGTGTGGGTAACCTACCTCTTAGAGTTTTTTTTCAAAGGTTAAACATTATTTATTCTTTCCCTCAACCTACAAATTCTCAATTCCACAAACATTCTATAGAAGAAGCAATAAATAAAGAATTTCCTTGGGCGATGGTGCATCACAAGTAAATCCTTCTAAAGGTGGGGTTGGGGAGTTATCCACCTTTACCTAAGCCGTTGTATATCATTCAAAGATGGAATGGCTCCATTTTTTTTTTTGAACTTATGGCCCTAAAACTAACTCTATTGTTGGCTTAGGAAAGAGGAGTTCTTCAAATTCATATTTTTGGAGATTCACTACTAGTAATTCAATTGATGAAAGGATAATTCACCTTTAGTAACTTCATTCTACAACCTTTGTTCATTGACATTTAGAATTTTCAAGCATCCTTCACTCATATCTCTTTTTCTCACGTTTATAGGGACATAAACAAGGAAGCTGACACATTATTTGAAGAAGGAGTGGCACTAGAAAAAGGAACATGGGAAATCCTTAAATCTTCTTCAAGGCACTCCTTTACTTATATTCATGAACCCTAGTTTTGATGTTTTCACTTATTCTAAAGTCTTAGAATTATTACTCTTTATGACAAGCATTGATGTTTCTTTCAATGCTTATTTTTATTGCATGAAATCCTTGAAGAAAGAAAATAGATTGATGATAGAAGTTGGAATTTTTTTGAAAGTCTAAAACAATGAAATACATATTTTTTAATGTTTTTGATACTTTAAAGAAAACAACTATAAAAGGATTCTCAAGCCTTTTGTATCAATCCCTTTGAGGGACAATGTAATGTTGCTACTTTATTATACATAGACTCAATCCTAAGGCCAACTAAGGAGAAAAAAACAACACACACTAATTAATCTAGGAGTCAAGTATCCAAACAAACCTTCTCATAAAGAAGTGCTAGTTGGTGATGGAATCCAACATCGCAGGATCAATGCATGAAGGGGCTGAGTTTCAATGGGTGGGAATGTTACGTTGACAACCTGCTTAACAAACTAAAACCCTGGTGCAAGTTACCTCATCGAGCAGTGGGAAACCCTCCAAGGAGTCCGAGTGAGTCTAGCCAATGTTGATCTTAGGTACAACACCACCTTTCCTGTGCTGTCACCTTGGGTAGGAAGTCTAAAAGATTATGGCCTCTATGGTACCACTTACTATACCAAAGCAGAGGCGGGACAATCGATAGTCGACACCAATACCAACAAAGAAGGGTTGATTATTCTATTGGCCCCAATGCAACCTCGTGTTTTACCCTTGTGTTAGAAGGGCTTCCCAAAGTTAGTGATATAGCAACTGTATTTCACTCCCTAACTCAAAGATTTATGTTTGTTTAGAATCTTTAGAAAGTTATTATCAAAATCCTATTCCAAATCTCTACACCTAAGCTAAGATGGGTTTGAAGAGCCCCATAAAAGTTGCTAGATAAATTTTAATTAGCGCTTGATTTTAGGTTGCTGTTAATCTAAGGAGTGGTCGTGAAACTGATGGCGTTTCAACTCGACTCTTTCAACCATGCAAGAGGAAAATGAAATGCAATAATTTCAACTTCGATGAAAACTAGCTATGGGAAGCAGCAAGAGGTTTTAAAGCAAAGAAATAATTTCTTGATAGATTACTATGTGTGTGCTGCTAATGACAAAAAATATGAGCTAATTATCCAGATAAATGGAAGCAAAATGACCCAAATTTTCAAAATACCATGCAAATGTCATAGTTCACTTAGTACACCTATACAACATTGAATCAAATGTCATAATTTGTAACATAGTAAACTTTTATGATTATAGAGACCACAATACACATCTTAAATACTCATAAGGATCATGAGTGCTTCATAAAGTTTTTTTTTTAATTATGAACCCACATGTTGTGAATAAATGTGTTCGCATCAAACACTGCAAAGAACAATGTTATTATAAAGACAAAATGATACAAATACTTGTTTCATAAGAGGAATGTCACATAAGGATTTCAAATTTTTATGTTCTCTGGAAATTCTTAACCTTTCCAATACATGGGGAAAGGTATATCTTTTCATCTTGTAAGACTTATTAAGCCACTCAACCACCATTTATACTTCCATATACACATGAACATTAATACATCTTCTCCAATGCAAACCTCAATGGTTGACAATAGAGCATGAAGCTTTGCTCAATTTCCAATACCTCCTCCATTCCCAATCTTGAAACAAAAACTAAATTTGTCATTCAAGGATATAATAGCCTCAATGCCACAAGGTACATGATTACCACATGATTACCTTGACTCACTCCATCCAAAAATGGATAAATTTTTGAATTACCTTGATTCACTCCATCCAAAAAGGACAAATGGGACAAGCCCTTATTCAAAGGCCACGATTATATGGTCGGATTAATGGTGAATGGACAAGACTTAAGACCTAATAACACTTATAAAATTGTAGGATAAGGTGACACAATATTGATTCTCTGGATAAGGGTGACACTGATAGCTACCCAAACTAGAAGTGATGACATATCCAATAATACAAAAAAATCATTGTGTTTCCTCTTTTTTTTTATGTTTTGGGAATGATGTGTTTTTCATTTCTTGTTATTAATTTTTCATTTTTATAAATATTAAAACAATGTTTTTGTTATTTATGTTACAACTAGGAGGCGAGTGTCATACGAAAAAAAATGGTTTTAAGGAACATGATAACAAATGCCGGGAAGTGACCAATGATGTGCCCATGATGTGTCTCCTTAAGTGGGATGAATAATGATGGTAGCATGCTTGGAGGTGAATATTTAAAACAAGAATGGGGTGAAACAATGGTTCATCAACATGATTCTAAAGTAAGACAATAAACTAAGTGTAACGACTCAAGACTCCATTATGTAATGGTAAAAATTTGAGAAGAGAAAGGCATGAGGCTCATTCATGCAAGCATAGATTATGTGGACTCCCATACCTATGGTACAAAGTGGCATGGGTGTAAACATGTGAACTGTGCTAAACTAGGGAAACTTATACAAAGATGAGCACTAGCGTTCAATGAGAACAAAAAGGTGGCTTGTAGAGGTTAAGTTTCTTGCTGGTATGGGGTGGAACCTTTGGTAAAATCAAAGGTAAATAATAGGAAAAAATGCATTTTATTATAAATATAATAATCCTAAGTTCTATTTCAATGAGTTATACCTAAAGAAAAACCACCAAAAATTGTAAAAGATAGGCAAAAGGGATTCCCATAAAAGTCCTAGACACACAAAAAAATTATACAAAATGACAATGCCTAAAAAATGGAATCCAATTATGTGAATAGTATAAAAAATAGACCTTGTATACTTCCATAGAGTTTGTGTGAAAATTTAGGGCGAAAAATCCCTTTGGTTAGGGGGGGTGATGATGAGTCCAAAATATGGTGCTCTTTTGACAACATTATGAAGCATAAAAATATGTTTTTTTTTTTGCTACATATGGAATTATATGGTCTATTACCCCTCATTTGGGTACATGGTAACAACCCTAGTGAATTTATTCACTAGCCTTTGGATTTTTGGTCAGATGTAGACAATTGAGAAACCTACTTTGTTCCACGTATCTTGTTGAGGTAGAGGATTTCATGGAATATTTGTTGATCGATGATGCAACACTTGATGTTTCATGATGTCTTGTTGAGTTTGGGCATGGCATTAGTTTCATTCATATTTTTGGGCATCTTCACATTTCCCAATGTAATTCACATTTATCGAGGTAATTTATGATTCCAAGGCATTGGTTAAAATTATTTTTGGCTATTCTAGATGAACCAAATCTTCTCATGCCTTACCAAATTCCAAATTTATGAGAGCTCACCTTATTAACTCATTTTGAGGCATCTGTCACATCAATTGATGTGATGTCCACCTTGGAGTTTGCATGAAGGTTTCATTTGGCATGAGTGGGTTTGTTCAACCATCCATTGAATTGGAGAGGAAATTGACATGATTTAAGGAGGGTGATTACACCTTGTTGGATTCACATTTGACATCTTAGAGTTGATTTAGAGGAGGCTGTCCATTTTTTAGGGTTACATTCATCACTTTTGAAGCCTCCTTCACCTTGAAGAGCCATATGTCCACTTGGAAGTGGCTTGTGATTCCTTTATTACACATTTTATGAGGATTGATACACCTTCACACAAGACTTATGGAGCTGATTTGGAGGGGCCACCCCCTATTAAAGGGTTCTTCCTTTTGGTTCTAATATAATCCTTAATCCTTGAATGAAATAAGCCCATTCTTAAGAGGGTTTCCTCTTGACCTCATCGACCATTTGATTCACCTTGAATCCATTGCCCTAGTTGGATTTGGAATTGATATAAGCATCCTTCCATCACCTATATTTAAAACCCTAAAACCCCAAAAACTCCATTTTACTAAGATTTGAAGAAATACATATATTACAAAATTAAGCTTTACTACTTACAACACATACAAAATGGATGCCAAGCAGTCATATTAGAAGTCCAACATCCATATTTGTGGCGAATTACTAGAGAAATAAAAGAACAAGGTATTTCTAGTATTAAGTTCGGGAAAATTTGATGTTAAATTTAACAATGCCAAAAACCAACACACACACCTTTCTAGGGTCCAACATGATGTTGTTCCGACCCTATGTTCCATTGTTTCGACACACCTCCAAAATGCCTATTGTATTTTTCCAAATAAGGTAATGACGAAACCCTCGCGATCTTAGAGAAACACCAATGGAGATCATGAATCGAAATTCCTGTTGTTCTCTCCTCCCTCTCAGGCTTGCTGTGGTGTGAATGAAGGGCGCGAGATTTCTCTATCGTCGTGGGTGTGAATCGAGGGCGCAGGATTTCTCTATCATCGCTGGTGTGAATGCAGGGCGCATGTTCTCTCCTCCCTCTTGACTGACTTGCTGTGGTGTGAATGCACTAGGGAACAGTCTTGTTGTGGTTTGAATTCACTAGGGCATAGGATTAATGCTTGATTTTTTTATTTTTATTTTTATGTTTCATTTTATTTTTATTGTTTTTAATACTAATTTCTTATTTTGTTTGAATTTTTTGTTTTGTTTTTTGTTTTTGTTTTTTAATATATATATATATATATTGTTTTAACATGTTTTTAATAATAATAATAATAATAATAATAATAATAATAATAATAATAATAATAATAATAATAATAATAATAATAATAATAATAATCTATTTTTTAATGTCACGGCGAAGCTGGACACCAAATTGGTGTATAATACCTCCTCC